>JAOUWY010000047.1:11481511-11502433 GCA_025728095.1 Prietella phreatophila | reverse complement strand
CACTTTTTATCTCTCTCCCTCTCTCTTTCTCTCACTCTCTCCCTCTCTCACTTTTTCTCTCTCTCTCTCGCTCTCTCTCTGTCTCTCTTTCACAGTATCTTTCTGAAGGAGCTGGAGAAGTATGAACAGCTTCCCGAGGATGTGGGTCATTGTTTCGTGACCTGGGTAAGTTTACTGATCAGAAAGCTTATACTGAATGGTTTTTTTTTATTTCAGTGGTCAGCGGATAACCTTCATTTGTTCTTTCACAGGCTGACAAATTCCAGATGTATGTAAACTACTGCAAAAACAAACCTGACTCCACTCAACTCATTCTTGAGCACGCTGGATCCTACTTTGATGTAAGAGCTTGTTGCTGCAGTAATAACCGTGATGACATTGTTAGGATTTCAAACTTATTTTGCATATAACGCGGCTATAAATTTGTGACCTTGCAGGAGATCCAGCAGAGGCACCGTCTGGCTAACTCCATCTCATCCTATCTAATCAAACCAGTGCAGAGAATAACCAAATACCAGCTGCTGCTCAAGGTTAGAACATCTCCGATAGCACTGACCGTCTCATAGTAAAGACTAATGAGTACTTCTACATTTTCTAATGTGTCATTGTGTTGTATGTGTAGGAACTTCTGACATGTTGTGAGGAGGGCAAAGGAGAAATCAAAGATGGCTTGGAGGTCATGCTCAGCGTGCCAAAGAGGGCCAATGATGCCATGCACCTTAGCATGCTGGAAGGTATTCACACGCACCCAGGCGTTCATGCAAATACGTGTACGCGTGTACGTGATATGACTGACTGTCACGTGTCCTCTTAGGTTTTGACGAAAACATTGAGTCTCAGGGAGAACTGATCCTCCAGGAGTCCTTCCAGGTGTGGGATCCCAAGACTTTGATCAGGAAGGGCAGAGAGCGCCACCTCTTCCTCTTCGAGATGTCTCTTGTCTTTAGCAAGGAGGTTAAAGATTCCAATGGCAGGAGCAAATACATCTACAAGAGCAAACTCTTTGTACGTGTCCTCTCAAGGCGTCATGCCGATCGAATGATCGGGTCTCCGTTCATAGGTCTTTGGGCTATAAACGTGTCTCTGCCTTGTGTGTGTTTAGACCTCGGAGTTGGGTGTTACCGAACACGTGGAAGGGGATCCGTGTAAATTTGCCCTCTGGGTGGGACGGACACCAACCTCCGACAACAAGATTGTTCTTAAGGTATGCGTGTCTCCCTTTTTGTTTATGCTGTCTGTGTTTATTTTCTCCCACCTTCTGGTTCTGCTTGGTAGCATGGCTGTGGTGTCGAGCTCGAAGGTGGCCGTCTAGCTTTGTGTTCAGTTCTAGCTCATCTTTCTCACTTTTCTATCTATCTGCTGTCTCTGTGATTTCCAACTCCTCTCTACATATGTGAGCTGTGAAGGTTGTTATATAAATGTTTGCATCTCTGAATATTAACCAGTCTTGGTGGCATAGTATGTCTACGCCGGCTCAAAGATCTGCACCACCCACAGCGTCTCGAAATATATGCTTATTTCTTTAAACCCTTTCTGCACTAGGAGCATACAACCTGCCTTATATAGTGTTTCCAAATGTATTTTTATTATTTGCTTATTCTCAGTTCTCCCTGCTCCAAAAGCTACTCATATTCACGGAACTAGTTCAGTTCAGCGGTTTGCGTTAATATTTGATCGACGCGAGGCACTTCAAAGGATTATCTATGCCGCGTTCAAGTTGTATCTGTTATTAATGGTTTCTGACGTCTTTAGGAACTCACAAGTTACCTTAGGTCATCGATATACTGATCCTATACAATCTATTATAGCCAGATTACTGTTTTTAGAGAAAATAAAGTTTGTTCTTATTATCATTAAAGATTGTTTGAAATTATACCGGTGTACATTTAAGCTGTTACGCAAATGCCATTCTCTAAAAGGTGTCGATCGCACAGTTCTGAAGGAAGAAAAAAAAAGGCTGGGAAAAGTGATAATGTATCACAAGATGAAACTTCATTCACTGATAGTTTGCAAGCAGGACTTCAGCTGCGTTATATTTTTGATAGCTAGTCCATGGTGGCGGTTAACCTTTCACATGACAAATCATCATGAACATCTCTACAACATATTTTGCTGTCTCTCGGTTTGTCTGAACTGCCTCAGTTACTTGAATATTTTGTGACTGTCCTGAGAACTATGCAGAAACGATTTGTAATGCATGACCCAAATTGGATTTAAAAAAAAAAAAACAGACACGTCAGTGTTGTTCATCTGTCTTCAAAGCCAGTTTTGTATTGTGTATTTCAAAAGTAGTGAAATTTTCTTCTATATTTCAAATTAAGCTAAGTCAGGGATGCAAACATGGAGCAATGGTGAGTATAGCCCAGCACTGACAGTTAACCCTTAGATTACAATTGACTCAAGAGTTGAGTGAGTGAGCCTGCCTCAGCGTTCTTCTTCTTCCTCTCTTTCTCTCTCTCGTGTACACACAGGCCTCCAGTATTGAAAACAAGCAGGACTGGATAAAACACATCCGTGAGGTGATTCAGGAGCGTACAGTTCACCTGAAGGGTGCGCTGAAAGAACCTATCCACATCCCAAAGCCTTCCACAACCAAACACAAGGCCCGCAGGTACAATCTCAGGCCAGTAAAACCTTCCTCTACTCTACTAAATGTAGCGTTCTGTTGTTGTTGTTTTGTACTCTTTTATTGCTTCTCATCATGTTTCAGCTAGTGTGCAACTTCTTTTTAGTTTCTAACAGTTGTATACTAAAAAGGATTGTAGATTCTTATGTGTTGTGTGTTACTCCATGCAGAGATGGAGAGGACCTGGACAGTCAGGGTGAAGGCAGCAGTCAGCCAGACACCATCTCCCTGGCCTCCCGTACTTCTCAGAATACACTGGACAGCGACAAGGTTACAGCTCAGCCTGCTCAACCCTCACCTTCTGCACTTGCCCTCGGTGTATTAACACACTTCTGAACCTGATGTGTTTTCCTTTTCTTGGTCACTTAGCTGTCTGGAGGCTGCGAGCTCACTGTGGTTATCCACGACTTCATGGCAGGGAACAATAATGAGCTGAGTGTGCGCAGGGGGCAGACAGTAGAGGTGCTCGAGCGCCTGCACGATAAGCCTGACTGGTGCTTAGTGCGTACCACTGACCGCTCACCTGCCCTTGAGGGCATCGTACCCTGTGCCATGCTCTGCATCGCTCACTCTCGCAGCAGCATGGAGATGGAGGGACTATTTAACCACAAAGGTGAGAAGAGCAACAAGAAGGCTTTTGTACAGCGCACTCCAAGTGTCTACCCATCATAGTTAAGCAGCTTCTATATAATTAGTAGAAAATCCACTGCTGTGTTTTGAAATACAGTGTGTTTAATGTGCATACCTTTTATTGGAGTATAATTATTATTGTAACAATCAAATGACTATGAATTATTTTCCATGTTCTGAATGGTTAGGGATATATTTCGTAATCCTAGATTTGGCTCAGCTTGCAACTATATATTTTAAATAATTATCACCTGTGTTATATGTTTCGTTAGTTGATAGTACATGCTTTAATTACAGACCATTTAACACTGGACTTTTAGGCACTTCTGTGTTTGTGTGATGGTCTGGGAAAACCCTTCACATGGTGAACATTGTCTTCTTTAGTACTGTAGTGCATAGCTCTGAAAATTACATGCTGTCCTGAAATGAAATGTTTTGTATTTGCATGCACACTATGTGGCCAAAGGTTTGTAGACACCTGAACATTACACTCGCATGTGCTTTTTGAACAGATTTTGTCCCATTTTGCTGTTATAATAATCTCCACTCTTCTGAGAAGGCTTTGCACTAGATTTTGGAGTGTGACTGTGGGGATTTGTGTTCATTCAGCCACAAGAGCATTAGTGAGGCCTGGGGTGCAGTCAGTGTTTCAGTTCAGGGGTTGAGGTCAAAGTGCAGAACACTCTAAAGAGATCCTATACAATTGTGTGCAATTACTTTTGAAATGATCTTTACTCCCCCATGACCCTCTGAGCCCCACCCAAAAAAACCGAAAAGGTAAAAAGGACTAACTGCAGGGCAGGAGTGTCTTGAGGGGCATCTTGATAGTCAGTATCCGATTACAAACTGATTAGACTTATGTCTGTTATGCTCCAGTACATGTCTGTCCAACAACCTGATCGATGCGTGACGTTCACTGTGTGAGGAAATCGCACTTGGCAAAGTTTTAGCATAAACATTTAATGTTTGTTTGTTTATCTGGCTTCTTACCGGACTGGATATAGCCTAGGTTCAGGTTTTCCCAGACCGCCACACCGACTGAGTGCATTGTTTTACAATACATGAACTCACTGTCTCTTCTTCTTTCTCTCCAGACACACTATCAGTGTGCAGCAATGATGCCATTCTCCCTGGCTCATCTGCCACCCTGCAGCCTGGGCACATGATGGGCTCTCAGAGTTCTCCAGGACCCAAGAGGCCGGGCAATACCTTGCGCAAGTGGCTGACCAGCCCTGTGAGGAGACTGAGCAGTGGCAAAGCAGACGGCCATGTAAAGAAGCTGGCACACAAGCACAAGAAGAACCGGGCCGATGTGCGCAAGAGTGCAGAAGTGGGCTCGCAGAAAGACTCTGACGACAGCGCTGCCACACCACAGGATGAGACTGTGGAAGAGGTCAGGCCAGGTTCTCTCTGTAGCTGAGACTGCGATTTGTCATGTTAGCCCTATTTCTTTGCACAGACAACTTTCCCTCCCAGTGAACTTGTGCCACGGTTCTCTTTACAGAGGGTGAGGAACGAAGGTCTAAGTAGTGGCACGCTCTCCAAATCCTCCTCCTCGGGTATGCAGAGCTGTGGTGAGGAAGAGGGAGAGGAGGGTGCTGACTCGGTGCCCCTGCCTCCACCAATGGCCATCCAGCAGCACAGCCTCCTCCAGCCTGACCCTCAGGACGACAAGGTGAACTCTTTGGATCAGATCTAGCAGATGTGGGATGATGGTCAGGAGTGGGGAAATGACCTGTAATCACCTAATCTAGGCTACCAGGAAGATTAATACTAACCATATTAGTCTATGCCAAAAGAGAGTATCTAATAAGTAGCTTGGCACTAAAGACTTTATTTATTGATTTATTTAATTATTTTTTAAATTTTAAATAAAATTGTAATCTTATCTTTTATACTGGTCAGTTTGTTTGTTTTTTATTAGATTGTGGCAATTCTTACTGTTTTTTTTTGCCTGGCTTTAAAATGGTTGACTGCAAGACATGGGTTTGATTTATAACCTTATAGACTATGTTTATAAAAAATTTAAATAAAAAACCACACACACAAGAGTTTGAGGTGTTACAGGAAACTTCTCAACAATGGGGTGACGTGATGAGGCCCTGAAATGAAGTGGAATTACTGTTTCCACCTTAAAGTAGATTGTTTTCCTATAACACCTTTTCCTGATGTTTTATTCCTCTTATACCACAGCAGTTTGTCAACAATTACAGTTTATATATTAATGAATGACATAATTGTACTTTATGTTTATAGTTACATTACAGACTCCCGTAAACCTTCCTTAAATGTTAAATGTAAATAGTTTTCTTTGGTAGCAACACTTTTTAAAATGATTATATTATTCACAGGTCCCTGTGAATGAGTCACTATAAAAACAATGCCGTATTAGAATGAGCACATTAATATAAACTTGTGAATTGAATTACAGCAGGAATTACTTCTGACCAATCACATTTGAGAATTCAGCAGTGTGGTATAAAAGAGAATATAGACCAGCGGTAACCAGCCTTGTTCCTGGAGATCTACCTTCCTAAAGACTTTAGCTCCAGCCCACCTGACCATCTAATCATTGCCTTAAGAAGTGCTTGATCAGATAACACAGGTGTGTTAGATTTTGGTTGGAGATGAAACCTGCAGGAAGGTCGAGCTCAAGGAAGAGAGAGGGTTGGTGACCACTGATGTAGACTGACCTTGAAATAGCGCTCACTCACAAATATTAATCTTAGCATACAACACTTTATATAAGAATTCATTGTAATGTGAATTTGAATGAGATTTTTCAATACATCTTCATCCTGTTGAACACAAATATGCTGTTTATTCTAATATGACCAAATTCACTGAAATGCACCAGGTGTATATGGGGTCAATCGTGCCAAAGAACAGCTTGTAACACTAATTTGTTTTTCTCTTTTGTTCTCGGCTGTATCGTTTGCCATAGCATTATGTTGATTTGTGTCCTGTCTTTGTTTTATCTCAGTTTCCATACCTTTCCATTTGACTCCTTCCCTTTATGGCCTCCCTCCCTCCATCTCGCTTTCTGTTCCCATGCATCAGCTTAGTCGCAAGACACAAAACCAATTTCTTTTGAATTTTCTTTGCGTTTTTATTTTTGTTCTTGCTTTGGTTGGATAGTACAGACACAGATGCACCACTTTTTTTTTTTTAGGAAATACCACCCAGTTTTCTTTAGAGGCAGATTCTCCTTTCTGGGTTTTGTTGTAATTCCACCTAGTTGAAAGTTATTTTTAGTTTAAACGTTAACGCTTGCCCAAGCACAATATCCCACCATTTAAAAAAAAATTAGTTTTCTACTTTTGTATTGACTTTTCTATTTGTCATTTTTCTATGTGAAATGTTCATGTATAAATAAGCAACATCAAACACAGTTCCTCCTGATCTGCTGGAGGTATTTATTTCTTTTATTATTATTAATATGATTATTATTATTATTATTGTTATTATTATTATTGTTATTTTAAACCGTCTGGGTGCCTCAGATTGTGTCATAACTTGAATGTAGCTTCAGAGTACTAGCAGGCACGTACGCTGTGAAGCAAAGTGGAGTGTGTGGGTGTATGTGGGTCAGAGGGGGTCACGTGTCTAAGGACTCTGAATCACAGAGAGCATCTCTCGCTCCCAACCCCTCTAACAACCACTCCCATTCCCCATCACCCCTCCCCCCCCACCCCTTCCTCTGTGCTTTATCCCTCATTATCCACTCTGGTGTCTAATTGGCATGTAAAAGCTAAGCAGACCAGAGGCCACTCCCAGACACAAATTGGAAAGTCTGGAAGGCACAGCAAGGGTGAGATTTTTCTGCTGGATTTGACTCTACTTCTATGTTATGGCTGAATTATTTCTGATTATTCATAATACACACTCATAAAGGAACATTTGCTTTTAAAATCATATTATGTCTCACTTCACACTCTTGTCAACTTGTATGTCTATATTAAAAACCTGTGATCAGCCTCATGAATTTTATAGATGAAGCTGTGTCATATGAATCAGCTTTAATTTTCTTTAATTTTTTAGATTTAGAAAGCTTAGTTGCATAAAATTCCTTGCTTACGAAAGTCCGGATAAATGGCAACAACTTAAACATTCATGATTAGTTTTTGGCTATAAATAGTGATTGTTTTGTCGTGTAGTAGTGCATCATTTGACCTTTTTTGACTCGCAAGATGGATTCTGGACAGACGAGACGCATCTGATTTGAATGTGACATGGGGAAAATAAAGGCATACTTCTGTCCATCCATTCAACTTTTTATTTTTATTTGATTGATTTATTTAAGCTGCCTTCAGCTAAACGATTTATGTAAATTGGATTGGATAAGCTGAAATCTGTTACTCCTTCATGTTTTAATACAAGTTTAATACTGCTCCATTATTTTATATACATGTTCCTAGTCCACATCTGGAATCCAGTCCACTAGTGAATGATTCCTATTTGAAATATCTCATTGGTTCTTAGTTTTATCTAACAAACCTTTGACAGTGGTGTGTTGCTGAACATAATTCTAATGCCCAGTGGAATGTTCCTTTAAAGGTACATATTTTTTATTCATAAACTTGCTTCTATCCATATCACAGTTGGGCACAGTATCAAGGATAACTCTGGTTGCTTGTTTATGAGTATGTATTTCATTAAATTATAGCTAAGTAGACTGTAGCCCAGGAGACTGTTGTTCCAGAAAACAGCATATTTATATTCTGTTATAAGAGAATCTGGGACAGCTTCAGAATTATTGCTTGCGCCATAGTGATCGCATTTTTTCAGATTCATTGAGTGTAATTTGATTTCGCGTAATTGGACACCTGTAAGACAGGAATGTTGTACGGTCAGGTTTCTTTGTATATCAACATGACTTATAGGACTGTGAAACCCAAGTTCATTGAATATATTCATTGGTATAAAAACATACAGTGATTTTTCTTTGTATAGATAATGCCTTACCCATTTTCCCTCCCACTCTCCACTCATTCTCTACAGACGTCATCCCGTCTTTCAGTCCGCCCCTCCAGCTCAGAAACGCCTAGTGCTGCAGAGTTAGTCAGTGCCATTGAAGAGCTGGTCAAAAGCAAGATGGTAAGTGTCACATATGCATGTAAAAGCTGTGCGTGTGTGTGTGTGTGTGTGTGTGTGTGTGTGTGTGTGTGTGCCGAGTGATCAGGATGTATGTAATGTTAGACTTTCTGAATTTCTTGTGGTATGTGGTTAATGCTGAGGTAGCAGGGACATATTAATTTGAGTGTTTTAGTCGCCTGTATGTAACGGTGCTGTCTCTGCTCAGGCTCTTGAGGACAGGCCCAGCTCTTTGTCTGTTGAGCAGGGGGACAGCAGCAGTCCTTCCTTCAATCCCTCAGATAACTCCCTTCTTTCCTCATCTTCTCCCATCGATGAGATGGAAGAGCGCAAGACAGGCTTCCTCAAGAGACGCCAGTAAGTCTCTACTCAACACCTGAAATCATTTCTTCCCCTGTCAGGATTTTTTCTGTGCTTATGAACCTCACTGTCCTGTTTGTCTAATTGTAGCTATGTGCTGCTGGAGTTGGTCGAGACCGAGAGGGACTATGTGAGAGATCTTGGTTTGGTTGTTGAGGTAAGTGGTCATCTTGCCGCGCAGTCGGTTGGGATTTTTCCCACTGGGAAATTGGAACAATGCGTTTTTCAATGCCTTGACCGTCGCTCCAATATGGAATATTGGATACTTTTTGGTATCTGTTCAATGTCAGCATACGTAGGACCTAATTGATATCCTGGAATGATAAACTATCAGTACGGTTTATTATCGATTTGTTCCGCATACCATATTACACAGCGTGCAACGTCATGCACTGAATTTGAAAATACATAATTTACGAAACAACAAGCAGTAGTCTAGTTTGATTGGTTGGTGAGGTCAAAACCAGTTTAATTTCACTTGTATACTGCTTTGAAGGTAGATCTAGATCTCCAATGAGCAAACCATAAGTGACCATAGCAAGGAAACCCTGCTTCATTTTCTGTTTAGGTTCTGGTCAGTCAGAACAGAGGAAATGAAATGAGACCCTTCTTCCCCCCCCTCTCTCTCTCTCTCTCTGTCTCTGTGTGTGTGTGTGTGTGTGTGTGTGTGTGTGGCATTTTCTTAGGAACTTTTGAGTAATGTTGCTTTATCTCTTTAGGGTTATATGGCCAGGATGAAAGAGGAAGGCGTTCCAGATGACATGAAAGGAAAAGACAAGATTGTGTTTGGCAACATTCACCAGATCTATGACTGGCACCGGGAGTATGTAATCCTTCTCGTACTATAAATATGCACATGTGCAGTATTCATTTGACTTCTTTTCTCTTTGTTTAGAGCTCCTTAAATCTCACTGTTGGAATGGCTTCTACACAGGCTGTCATTCTAAGCACTAATAATCCCTTTTCTTTCAGTTTCTTTTTGGGAGAGTTGGAAAGGTGCATCGATGACCCTGATCATCTGGGCACTCTATTTGTGAAACACGTGAGTTCACTTCCTCATGTAGTACACGTTCAGATGTTCTGTTTTCCGAAGCTCACACCTTTATAATGTCTGCTTTCATTGCAGGAGCGGAGGTTGCACATGTACATTGTTTACTGCCAGAACAAACCCAAATCTGAGCACATTGTCTCAGAGTACATTGACACTTACTTTGAGGTACATGCTTCATAAAACTGTGGCACGATGATCTAAAATAATATAAAACTAGATGTTCAACAGCGACTGCAGGAATTGAAACTGCGGTTCAAGATTATAAATGACGTTTGTGTTTTTGTCCTTCACTGGCAGGACCTAAAGCAACGTTTGGGTCAGAGGCTGCAGATCACTGATATACTCATCAAACCAGTGCAGAGAATCATGAAGTACCAGCTGCTGCTCAAGGTCTGATGATGTCTTAATTTTCCGGAGTGTAGAGCTCTAGTATCATTTACAGAGCTGTCTAACCAGCTTTCCTGCTCAAGTATTCTTTTGATTTTTTTTTTCTCTCTCTAGGATTTCCTAAAGTTCTCCAAAAAAGCTGGGCTAGACTCATTGGATTTGGAGGTGGGGCAAGTTGTTCCTTATGGAATGCGATCAGTTGATGTATATTTGGTACCCACTCGATTGCTCAGTGATGTTCTTTCATTACAGAGAGCAGTTGAGGTCATGTGCATTGTACCAAAGCGATGCAACGACATGATGAATGTTGGACGACTGCAGGGATTTGATGTAAGACAGACAGTGCTTGGTCAAAACGAAGCTAATAGCTTTTTTCACCATTGTACATCAAAAGGGGAATTAAATTTTGTTCTGTCTTTCAGGGGAAGATAGTGGCTCAGGGTCGTCTCCTCTTGCAGGACACCTTCATGGTGTCAGACTCTGATGGAGGCCTGCTGGGCAGGATGAAGGAGCGAAGAGTCTTCCTCTTTGAGCAGATTGTTATTTTTAGTGAGCCCCTGGATAAGAAGAGAGGTTTCTCCATGCCTGGTTTCCTGTATAAGAACGGCATCAAGGCATGTCCTAGTCTCATACTTTTGGATTGATGTTAGGGCTGCATGTATGATGGGCTGCACATCATGCAACACACTGTGTAGAATGTACCAACCAGTTATTATTTGCACCTCAGGTAGTGGAAGTAATAAACTAGACGGAATTTGGGATTTGGTCAAATGGTATATTAACATGGCATTGACACATTGACAATGATGATCAATATATGCCTTTATTTGTGAAAGTAATGTTTGTATTATATTTATTATATATATATATTTATATTTATTATCAAAAGTACTGTTACAAAAGGATATTTATATATTTATTTGGTTAAGCAAAAAGGGTGATCAGTTAACACTTTACAATACAAAATGTTTTCATATATCGGTACATATGTAATTATTTAATGTTTGTTTTTGTGTTTACTTTGTAATACACAATAGTGTATACTTTAGTTTTGGTTTGTATTACATATCGTATTTTTGTCCATAGTGTGCAGCTGTAATTTAATGCGTTTATGTTCTTGATGATAATAATTGGCATTATGTTTGTGAGCAGGCGAGCTGTTTGGGCCTGGAGGACAGTGCAGATGGTGACCCGTGTAAGTTTACCATGACCTCGAGAATGCCAAACGGCAGCATTGAGGCCTTTCTCCTGCACTCCTCCCACCCTGGAGTCCGGCAGGTCTGGACCCTGCAGATTAACCAGATCCTGGAGGCCCAGCGCAACTTCCTCACTGGTATAACGACCGCATTGCACTGTTTTGCTTTGACATTACCAGTGTTTGAAAGTTTATCCCTTGAGCCAGTCATTAGGGCTTGGTAACTTGTTATTTTGTGGTAAGACAATATCATCACAAAACCAAACGGACCAAGTTTCTCCTGTCCGTCATAACGCATTTCTTGACTGTTTTTTTCCTTTAACAGCGTCAATAAAAACAGGTAGTTGGCTATAATGCGACCTGCCATATCTAAAAGCTAAACATCTACAATCATAATTTTAATACATCACTAACAAAGGTGGCAGTCAAGAAACACCTGGTGAGCAATTTTTACACAAAAGGATTAAACATGAAATTTCTCTCTCTCTCTCTCTCTCTCTCTCTCGTTTTGCAGCGCTGACTTCTCCAGTTGACTATCAGAGGAATCATGTGGGAGGGAGTACGAACACTCCTATTGGTTCTTCTGTCAGTAGTGGAGCGCAGGGAGTGGCTCGTGGAGGGTGCATGGCAGTCCCAGTCGCATCAGGCTGTCGCTCTCGCCCCTCCCGTATCCCTCAACCCTCCCGCCTTCCTCAGCCTCTTCGACATCACTCTCCTGCGCTGGGCCCCGGAGCCAGTGAGCCGGATGGCCCCAACAAAATCTCAGGTATGCCCCATAGGCCCCTCCCCTCTTGCATTAAAGACCCTGACACAAGCCGAGACTCTGCTAAGCTGAAGCTGTCAGACAGTCCTCAGTCTAAACGCAGTGAGCCTGTGGAGGATGTTTCCAAAGAGAATCAAGAAACTTCCATTCCAGCCCAGATCCCTCGAGCTACAGTTCCCCCGTTAGCACTGGAGAAGCCCAGACCGGGAACTATCTCCCCAGTGGGCACGCCGCTGGCCACATCAGGCTTCAAAGACTTCCTGGCACCCTGCAGCCCGGGGCCAAAGAATGGTGGCTGCTCCACACCTTCCTCCTCTACCAGCTTCTGGAGCTCCATACCAGGCTCTCCAGCCGGCCGGCCCGGCTCCTTCACCTTTCCTGGTGAAGCGTGTGAAACGCTGAGCCGGCCTAATCAGAACCAAAGCCACCGGCATTCCAGCCACAGTAAAGATGCGGACCGCATGAGCACATGCTCCTCGGCCAGCGAGCAGTCGGTCCAGTCCACCCAGAGTAATGGGGTAAGAGCTCTGCTTCAGCACTTTTTGCAGCTCAACCTCAGCAGCGCTCCTCTACAAGATTCTGCTGCTTTTTTTTTTGGTTTTTTTTTGTCCCTTTCTTGTCTACTCAAGTACTTACTAACCCCACTTAGAATCTGTCTTCTCTCTGCCTCCAATGACTGGGATTTCCAACTCTGCATTCCTGAACTGTAACACATCTTTACTGCCACTCAGTGTACTAACTTTTGCATCTTTGTATGTGGCAGATTCTGGAGAGACAATGTTCTCTCCTCTTTTACAGTCTCTCACAGCACTCTCTCACTTCATACTTTTACTTATAATATTTTAGGGACAGGCTTTCTCTCTCTCCTCTGTCTGGACTGCTGCCATGTTAACACTTCTTATCCTCATATTCTACTTGGAAAATAATGGTGGATTTTATCAGCTTTGCTTGATCCTAATTTACAAAATTGTAGCTATATCTACCTAGTTTCTATTTTTAGCCACACAGTATGATTCACAAAGTGTGTGTAAATCACCATAAATGTCTGACGTGAAGTCTGGTCTTATATCAGCTTCTCCCTGATTTGTGAGACACATGTTTGGTTCCATTATGTATGGTTTCTCAGGTTTGCACTCAAAACATAAGACACTTATCGACTAAAAGCCATGAGTGCAGTCTAGTGACCACCATGTGGGTAATTAACCATATATTAGCATGGATGTGGTAGTGTGGTTGGGTCTTGCACTACTTTTGTGTATCACTAGCTGTGAAATATAACCAAAAATAATCTCATATATTCCAGTCTAATGATCATTTTTGTGTGTATGTGTGTTGGCATTCACAGAGTGAAAGCAGCAGCAGCAGTAACATTTCCACAATGCTCGTGACGCAGGACTATGTGGCTCTGAAAGAGGATGAAATTAATGTGTGTCAGGGTGAGGTGGTGCAGATACTGGCCTCAAACCAGCAAAATATGTTCCTGGTGTTCCGCGCCGCTACAGATCAGAGCCCAGCTGCTGAGGGCTGGATCCCCGGCTACGTGTTGGGCCACACCTCAGCCAGCACCCCCGATGCCCCAGAGGGAACCATCAAGTAAGAGCAGCAATGTTGAATCCCGAACACTAGCAGGAGTTAGTCAAATTTCATCATCAGTGATTCAATAGCATTTGTTTTACTGTATTTTGAAAGTTTTTCTGCTTTGATTTGGTTTGCATTTCCTTTCAAGCAGTTTGTATTGTGTTTTATTTTTAAACCAGGAAATCGTCTTCATGGCACACGTCCCTCCGTATCCGTAAGAAGTCAGAGAGAAGAGAAAAGGAGGGAAAGAAAGACGCCAAGCTTGAAAATGGATACAGGAAGTCCAGAGAGGGTTTACCAAACAAGGTATCTGTAAAGGTAACACACACCTCAAATCCTTGTACTGTAGCTTAAATTTTGACCATCATGTCCCAGGTGTTTTTCCTTTTGTCTTGACTTTTCCTTTTTCTTTTTGCAGCTTCTAAATCCGAATTACATCTACGATGGTAGGTTTATTCACCTTTGGTACTTTCTGTCAAATACTCATTTCATGTCATTTGCTTTTAGAAAATAACGATTGGGATGATTTTCTTTCCGTTTCCAGTTCCGCCAGAGATACTCGTTCCGCTGAGTGATGTGACCTGTGATAAGGGTGAGTGCGTCACACTGAGATGTAAAGTGTGTGGCCGCCCCAAAGTCGCCGTCACCTGGAAGGGACCCGACCAAAGTATGCTGAGCAACAACGGCCACTTCAGCATAGCTTACAGGTACATGTGTGTGTCTTTATATCGTATACGCACTCAGAATCCTAAGGTACAGACTACACTGTGAACTATTATTATTATTATTATTATTAACGTGTACCGCATGTCATGATGGATTTTACATCTGCATTATGCAGTGAGACTGGAGAGGCCACTTTGCGCATCATGGGCGTGGTTTCAGAGGATGATGGTATTTACACCTGTATCGCCACCAATGATGTAGGGAGCGTGATAACGACAGCTAGTCTCAGAGTGTTGGGTAAGTACACACACACACAGCACACTGTAACGCTATTGTACTAATGAAGATCAAATGTATCATGAACAAAAAAAAAAACACCTCCTCCTCCTCCTAAATCTCCTCATAGGTACCTCCAGTGATGGAATCCGGGTCATGTGGAAAGACAACTTTGAGTCTTTCTACACTGAGGTGGCAGAATTGGGCAGGTAAGATTGAAATCTTGTTATATGGAGAATGTTATATGGAGTCATGGTGGGGATTTCTGGGTTGATTTAGGATTTGATTAATGAAATGATTCTTAATGCATGTCAGTTTGTGATATTTTTTTCTGTATAAACTCTTTCTGCTTTTAAAACACTGCTGGCAAAAATCGTCTTCAACCATCATGAGAAACGCTTTATATTAGGCCTGTCCGAATGAACTGAACTGTTGAGAAATGTGTCCAGAACACTGCTGTCTATTAAATTAAATCAAAGCTAATCTAAACCGTCAAAGTTTGTGACCAGACTACAGTCTTGTCATGAATTACTTTGTTAATAAATTAAAGGCTAAATGCTTGAAATAAAAACAGAAAATTTGATGTAATTCCAATTTAACCAGCATTTTACAAGGAATTAATTTTTTCCAGAATGTTTGACTGTTTGACCATTTTCATTAAAACATGTAAGCAAGAGTCCAATGTTGATGTTTTGTGCGTCAACACAGCATCCTGCAAAGGAGAATCATATTTCTTTTCATGTAAATTTTTAATATAGCACGATAAATCTGAGTTTGTTGACGGTTCAAACATTTCCACCTTGCTTGTGATATAGGACTGTGTAGCTCTAAATGAGGGTGAGATGATGTGCGTGAGGTCGTGTATAACTTGACCGTTGAATTTAATTGAGAGTGATTCGTGTGCTTTTTGTGTCAGGGGCCGCTTTGCTGTGGTGAAACGCTGCGACCAGAAGGGAACCAAAAGGACTGTAGCTGTTAAACTGGTCAATAAGAAACTAATGAAGCGTGATCAGGTCACACAGGAACTCAGCATTTTAAAAAGACTGCAGCATCCTCATATAGTCAGCCTACAGGACATCTTTGAGACCCCCAGCAGTTACGCACTCGTCCTTGAGATGTGAGTACACTCCTGTAGTCATACATACACACACTCTGCAGATTTTGTAGTGACACCTACACGATGAACACATAAATGGTACATAAATGCGTTATTACGCAGAGCCTGTGTGTGTCTGACTAATTGCGTGTGCGTGTTCAGGGCTGATCAGGGACGTCTGCTGGACTTCATTGTCAGCTGGGGGAACCTCACTGAGGAGAAAGTGGCCTTTTACCTGCGGGACATTTTAGAAGCTTTGCACTACCTGCATAACTGCAGAATAGCTCATCTGGATGTAAAGGTCAGTTTGAACACAGCATATAATTCATGATGAAATGAGGGGAATCAGAAAGTGAAGCATCCCTGAGCACGTCATTTTAAAACAGGAAATTAATCATGCACCCTCATACGTTTTACATACACTCCTATGGGTGGCAGCCACGAGGCAGGTGGAAAGTGGATGCTTCCATTCGTCAGAGGCTGTTTTTTTTTTTTATTCTTAAGAATCTACATAAATACCTCTATACTTTTTCTATCCATAAAAATCCAAGCTCAAATATGCAATATGTAAAGACCCCTGTATTTTCCTGCCATTCCTACTAGCTACCTGTAAACTGTCTCACAAGTACTATTGCAGTATCTGCCACTCTATTTTCCATCATATTCTCTGCTATTTATTTAACAGCTGCAGTCTACTGGCTGTACTTCAGCTTTCCTGCTCATAAGAGTCCAAACTATTTTGTTCTTCTAGTTTAGCTGGCTAACTTATCATGCAGGCTAGGAGGTTTTCCACATCATTCAGTGCTAATTTTAGTACTTTTTGTACAGAAGTACCACAGATTTGACCCAAACACCAATTTATGCAATTAAAATCAGACCGAAAATCTAAAGTAAAAAAAAAAAAATAATAATATCATGATTTTAAGCTCAGGGTGCTTCAGGTGATATGTTTCTAGATTGTGCAGATGGACACACACACACACACACACACACACACACACACACACACATATATATACACACACAGCACTGTGCAAAAGTCTTCAAAATATTAAATGCTTCTACTAAAAATAGTAGTCAGATTTATAAGGAAAATAACTGGTAAGTTTTACGGAGCATTTTGCAGAACCAGACACGGTTCTTCTGGAGACTTTGACAGTCGCAGTTGTTTCTTATGTTTGCAGTAAAACCCAGCAGCCTTCATTGTGTTTTTTGTCTGAAAAGTGTCTCTTACATAATATACTGCTTTCTTCACTGACATACAAACATTTTTCTGTAAGATTTCATTTTGTGCTGGAAAACTCTTTCTTTATTTATTTATTTATTTATTTATTAATTGATTGATTGGTTGATTGATTAATTAATTAATTTTTTTTTAAAAAAGGTTGCCTAAAACTTTTGCACAGTACTGTGTGTGTCTAATAAATAAATAAATAATAAATATACATATATATTATAAACTACATGTTTTTTTTCCCCCCAAAATTGTCTCAGCCTGAAAATCTGGTGGTGGATCAGAGCTCTTCTCAGCTGACGGTGAAGCTGACGGATTTTGGAGATGCGGTGCAGCTGAACTCTGCCCACTACATTCACCCTCTCCTCGGCAGCCCTGAATTTGCTGCCCCTGAGGTGGTTCTAGGTGAGCCTGTCTCTCTAACCTCTGACCTCTGGAGCCTTGGGGTTGTCACCTATGTGATCCTGAGTGGGGCGTCACCCTTCCTGGACGAGAGTGTGGAGGAGACGTGCCTCAACATCTGCCGGCTAGACTTCAGCTTCCCTGATGATTACTTCCAGGGCGTGAGCCAGGAGGCGCGGGACTTTGTGTGTCTGCTTCTTAGGACGGAGCCTAACAGACGTCCCGCCCCTTCTCTCTGCCTACAGGAGCCTTGGCTGAGGCCAGGGACTGGCCAGGGGTCAACTGAGGGCATCGACACCTCCAGACTCATCTCCTTCATTGAGCGGCGCAAACACCATAACGACCTGCGGCCGTTAGGCGGCATCAGGCCCTTCCTACACAGCAGACTCCAACCCAGGATCTGATAATGAAAATGCTAATCTCATCCTCTTTCAGCAGCTGAATGTGATTCAGAAGAAACTGTCAATCTTGCGTCAATCGAATTATGTGGAAATGACTGCCTCATCCAATCAGAGCCGTGTAGAACACAGTTCAGAGACGACCGACGTCTGTGGATTAAATGTCCTTTCCCAGTCTTATGCTACTGGCTGGTTCAAAATATAATGAAGATGTGTAAGAGATTTAATGAATGGAATATATATCGAACTGTTTTATTGATCAGCGATCAATTCAACCACATGGATTCATTTGTGTGGGGGAAAACAAATTGTATGTGCACAACACTGGCAGAGCTTTTCTGTGACAAACGTGATGCACATGAATCTAGTGTGGAGAGAACCTTTTTCCCCCCATTTTGCCTGAGCCAGAGGGAGCAATCAGTTCTTTTGCGCTTTTACAGTATTCAAGTCAAAACATTTGTGGGGGAAAAAGTAAAAAAATACTTGTGAGTGACAATAGGTACACGTCTGAGTGAATACTAACACTAATGAAGCAAAAAGAAACAAATGCGCAGAATCCACAAAAAACATTTTGGATTCAGCTTGATGTGTGCGACGGAAACTTATGACGGCGGTTTATTTTGAATCATTTACATGCAAATCAAAGGTTGTTTGGTTGCCTAGCTTAATAAGTTGCTTTGTCAAACAACAGTCGTCATGCCACATTTAGCTGTAACGATTTTCAAGTGCTGCAAGTGAAACCTCTTAAACACTTTTTTTTTTAATTGCTTTAAAATAGAACAAATTGTGTTGTGCAATTTAAAGATGTGTAAGCCTTACTTTGTACATAGATAGTGTCTACCATTTTGTTTCATGTTTTTACTTTTTAATGCTATTTGTTCACAGAGATCATCCCAGCATGGGAGAGATGATACATCCCAAGGGAAGATAGCCATAGGGCAGCCAACCGGTCTGAGTGGCAGTTCACGTATGAGCTCAAAGGAAGACTGAATACTGTAAATGCACTCACATTGTATGTTACGTTCCAGATTCTTATCATGTGCAATGTTGCCGCTTAACCAGTTTATGCAACTATTTATGAAGACATCTTGTTGTACCTGTAATAAATATATAGACAAGCATGTACTTGGTACTGCAAGTTCTGCTGTTAGTTGCATTTATTTGAACCTGGACTTTATCTTCAGTTGAGTATTATTTCCCTGTCGCGCCGCAGGGGCATCGTCTACATGGCACTTATGCGTTCTTGTCACTTTTTCTGTTAATATTATTAGTGTACCAAAGCTCTGCAAGCTCTATGAGGATTTTTTGAATATCACATTTCACTATTCTAAGTTATACAGGACAGGTTGTTTACATGTTTTTCCCATAGCTTTATTTTTTAAGTCTGAAGATTTGTTTGCTGAATGTTCTGGCCATTTCCCAGAGATGACATGCTTTTCACACTATCACACTATTAGTCAGACAGGATGATCAGGCCGCTTTTGGTTATTTAACAGCTTCTTGTGATGCCAAGAACTCATCGACTTGTATGTGAAGCCTTTAAATTATAATATTTATGTGATATCTCATTGATAGTTTTTATACAAATTTAGATCATATGTCCAGGGCCTCAGATAGTTTTCGGTAATACAGTGGCTAGGAAAAGATTTTCAGCAATTTGACAAAGTAGTGAAATTTGCACTGAAGAGATTTTTCCTTTCCAGCTTTCTGTTGGTGCATAGCCTACAGCCGTCGTTCATGTCCCTAAGCACCTGTAACTGATGCGTCACCTCTTTTAGCTCATTATCATTCAGTTTCTGATACTCAGTCAGATGTGGGAGTGGTGGGGCAGAGAATCTTTCCTGTAGGAAGGACTGTGGTGGCTCCATCTGTGTCGTTCCATATCATGTCTTCTAATTTATTTGTCATTGTAAAGTTGTACAGATGCTGTTACATCATGGGAAGTCGGACTGGATGCGTTTCTTTAATTGTTTTTCTTTTTTCTTTTTTCCCCTATCATTGTTTTTTAAGGTATGTATGATCATTGTAAACTTTTAGTTATTTTATACTTTTGCATGTACATTTCTTTGTACATACACTTGTGTTTACGCAATATGTGCTGTAAATATTTTCAGTTTTGCCATCGGTTATTTTGAAATTAAACATATGGAACATTGTCTAGACTACTGTGCTGATTAGACGCGTCTACAGTGTTGGTGTTTCATGCAGACAGACTGAACTGTGAATCGTTGACATGGCTGCAGCTACGCGTCCTATTTTTCACACGTTTCGTTTGTGCTTGTTAAGATCGTTTTTTGAGGGTGTTCTGAAGGTTGATGTATAAAGTCTGAAATTTCTCATCACTATGACTGTAATGGACTTAATATTTCAACAGTTTTTGTGTTCAGATTTGAGGTGCATCAGTAAGCAAGATTAGAACTTTACCCTCATGTTCGTAACGGCACCTTGTTCTGAGCGGACCTCATCTGCACAGATAATACTTATGGATGATGGATTTTATAGTAAGAACTTTTAGTTTCTTTGTATTTGTCTTGTTACTCTTATTGTAGTAATGTTCTCTAACTGCTGTAACTACTCTTGGATGCTTCTGTACATGTTTATTGAAGTAGAAGCTATTGCCTTCTCTCTGAAACTTATGATTGGTTTGCAATCATTGAACTTTCGTTTTCTTTCTTTTCCATTCCAGACATCCAACCAAATAACAAATGGCAGCTCAGCCTGAAAATCTGGTGGTGGATCAGTGCTCCTCAAGGTGACGAACTTGAGTCAGTGTAGCTGAACTGTACTCGCTAAGAAAACTGAAAGAGCAAGAGTAAAAAGAAAGAAAAATTAAAACCTCACACAGCTTGTCCAAGCTCTCCTCCAAAAAAAATTGTAAAAAATAACAACAAACCCAAAATTCTGCCAAGTTTCAAGAATAGAAGCAAAAATTAATGAAATTACAGTCCTTTTAGACCAATAAACGATGTTTCCAAACAAGACTTCCTCCTGGGCTTGCTCCCATGATTTTCCAGCAGGGACTTATAATTCAATTTAAAAGTTGAACATGAACAGTTCCAGTTTAAACACAATCAGATCAAGGAATTTAAGAAAATGTAAAAAAAAAATAATAATAATGTATGTGTGTGTGTGTGTGTATATATATATATATATATGTGTGTAGATC
>JAOUWY010000047.1:11380132-11392312 GCA_025728095.1 Prietella phreatophila | reverse complement strand
ATATTATTTTTCACACACACACACGCACTCACACACACACACACACACACACACACACACACACACACACACACACACACACACACAGAGTCAGGTCCAAAAGTCAACAGTTTATTTTGTTTAAGCTGTTTGCATTGACTAGCATCAGCATTAAAGATTAAAGACATAAAATATAAAATTCCTCTGAGAAATCCTGTCAGGTTTGCTCATGTTAGCCAGCTAGCTAGCATTAATAATGAAAATGTTGAACATTTATAAATATGAAAAACCCTTTCAAAAATCCTGCGAAGCTGTTCATGTTGGCTAGCGTATTAGCATCAACAATGATTTTTAGAGAGATGTTAGCCAGCTAGCTAGTGTTAACAATGAAGATGACAAAGATTTATGGACATTGTTTATGACTTAATATTCCCTCAGCAGGTTTTTTTTTTTTGCTCAGCAATATTTATGAATATGACTTTTTTGCTTCTCTTCTCAGGTAGCTCATGTTAGCTATCCAGTTAGCATTAGCAGGGGGGGAAATATAAACATTTATGAATATAACTCGAAAATCCTCTTTTAAAAATCCTGTCATATTAGCTCATGTTAGCCAGCTAGCATTAGAAGTATGTTAGTTCATATAAACTAGCTAGCAAGCATTAGCAGTAAACAATATAAACAATTCCTCTTTGAAATCCTTACAGTTAAAGCATGCAGATGGAATTAGCAGTGAAGATGACAAAAATATATGAATGTAACAGAAATCCTGTCCGTCTAGTTTATTAGCTGTCTAGCTAATAGACTGGGGGGGTATAAACACATGAATTTTAGTTGAAAATCCTCTCGGAAATGATGTCAGGTTAGCTCCTTTTAGCTAGCTAGCAAGCATTAGCATTAAAGTTTCTTATTATGATACAAATCCTGTGAGAACTCCTATTAGGTTAGTTCATATTAGCTAGCTAACTAGTGTTAGCAGCATTAGCATTAGTGCTAAAGAGCAAGAATATGACTTGCTGGAGTAGTTTTTGGTAACTGACGAAATATAAACAGTTCTCGGCTGTGCTCTCAGTCACGTGAGATCAATTATTTTGGATTTAGCCATTGAAGGGAAAAACCATTTTTCAAGATGGTGGACTGAAAAAACCCCAATGTGACAGAATAAGTTGAAAAAACAACAACATTTGTTTTTTAAAGAAAACTGTCCTTTTGTCTGAGCAAAATGAAACCAAAGAAGGAAAGCCAGAGGATCACACCATCATTCTGACATGAAGATTAAAAACATGTTGAAATGCAGATTTTTTAAAAAGAAAGAAAGAAAAGAAAGAAAGAATGAATGAAAGAATGAAATTCCTCACATTGTGAAAGAAATAAGTTTACAGCTTCATGCCTCAGTTACAATGAATATTAATCCTAGAATCTACAATCTGGCAACATAAAAGCATGGATTAATAGTTTTTTTTTATGGATATTGTTTTATTTTATCTAAGATCAGCAGCTTGTTTTCTTCCGGGTTTTCGTTCTGTGTTCACAATAGAGATGCAGCCAAGTTAAATCTAGGGTTTATATTCGGGCAAAGTCAAGTTTTATGCTTTGGGGATTTGTTGTTTTTGTTCAAATTTCAAGTTGTTTTTTCTCCCCCACCAGCACACCTGGTTTGATTTTGTATTTTACTGACATTTATTTTAAAATGATAGACCTTCACCTGAGCATATTTTCAAACTGGAAAAGAATTCAGACTTTTTTTCCACTAGTAAAAACAAAACAAAACAAAACGAAGGTGTTAATGAGACTGTGTAAATATTTCATGAAGAAATATTGGTATATTAGTAAGTTAGGACACTCAGGGCACTAAAAGGACCAAATATACAATATCCAGCTACACATTCATTTTTAAAACTATGACATTGTATTAAGAATGTATTCATAATTCCAGTAAGAATCCAAAGCCATATAAATTAGCAAATGCTGGTATTTTGTCTAAGTGAAATTTATTATGCAATGCTTATACTGACAAGTTGATTAATATTAGATAGCTCATTTGCTAGCAGGGATGATTATTCATATTTTTGAACATAAACCTCTCAGAAATCTGGTCAGGTTAGCTGATTTTAGCAACATTATCAATTCAAATCCTGTCAGAAATCTTATTAGGGTAGTTCATATTAGCTAGCAAGCAAGCATTAGCAGTAAACAATGTAAACATTCTGACCTGTTATAAATCCTGTTAGTCCATATTTTAGTCCATATTAGCTGACTAGCTAGCATTGCAAAAATGTATTAATATGATTCAATTCCTCTCAGAAATTCTGCTAATTTTTTTTAAACGCTGCCAAAGATGTTCTTTAACTCAGATAGAAGACATTGTTTTAAGATAAGAATACAAAGCCATATAAATTAGCAAACGTTGATGTTTAGTGCAAGTGAAATTTATTATATGATGCGTATCATTATGTGTGAAATAATAAAACACACAGTGCCTTCATGGATCATTTCACAGTGTAGCGTGACATCAAACATGATAAACGTGTTACTGCTCATCGCAGTCACATTATCATTTGCTGTTAGCCATTTATTTGCTAACTATTTCTAGCTGAATGCATCCTACACCATTAGCTACATTGAGAGTTTTGCTCAATCTTTTCTACGTTTGCAACCGTAACTTATTTGGCTATATATGCGCTATATTTTTTGTTGCTTTTTTATTGGCAAAATACACCCGGGTTTGTTATGCGCGTCGTGTCAGCGGCGCAGGCCGAGCTTACTCCTACACTGGCACATGAACTGTGGACAGCCATATTAACTGCCTCTTCATTCCAGCAGGCCGGGCGGTGGGATCGCATCGCTGTTCCTCTGAGACGATTCAGACTGGACGTTTTCTTTTAAACGATGCCCAAGAATACGGCAAACAATAAAACATGCGTTTACACGTGTCTAATCATCATCTTCATCATCATCATCATCTTCTTCTTCATCATCAGGCTACAACGGACCGTTAGATGGATGATCTTGAACTTTGCAAAGGCTTCTCGTGTGTCGGAAGAGAGAGAAAAATAACTGTAGAAACGTCTCTGATCACATGTCCCACCGTAACGTCTAACAAATTATTATTATTACTATTATTGTCGCCATATTAAATTAGCACGCGCATAATTAGCGACGAGGCGCGTAGGCTAATTAATTAATAAATCAATCAATCTGGCCAAGATCAAATGGTAGCTTTGATTAAGAATGATCGGAGCTAGCTCGTGTTTTACTGTTGTAACAGTCCTGTTGTCTGGTTTGTCCAAACAGAAAATAATGCGCGTTATTATTATTATTATTATTATTATTATTATTGTTGTCTCTTATTGACCTACTTCTTTAATAAACTGCCATTATTTTATAAGCTTGTTTTTTGGAAATTGGTTAATTGAAGGTATTCAAGGCTCTGATTGTCCTTCATTACATTATTATATTATATATAAATAATATACAAAATATAGTATTAATACAGCATATTTACTGTAAAATATTCTGATTTTCAATGACTGCTGATAGTCTATTAATTTACATTTATATTGCCATTTAATAATAATAATAATAATAATAATAATAATAATAGATTATTTTTCTATAGACAATTATCAAGACCTTTACAAGAATGATCAAGTCCTTGTTTGACTCTTATAAGGGTTTGTGAATAACAGTGTACTGCGCCCTCTAGAGGCAGCGGGGAGCAGCGCTGCAAGTCGCACAAAAGATTTCAGTTACTTTGCTTATTTCACAAATATTTTTAGTATGGCGCCGTCGTTTCCGGTTCTTCCACTACACTAGCACCGTGTTGTATTTTACAGTCATTGTCTGCAAGAGCTCCCGAAGTAGGGTGAATTGAGGTTTGGTGCGACATCAGTTAAATTGGGACAGTTAAACTTGGCAGCATTTAGTTTCTTGTCTGATAAGATAAAGTGGGAGTGCCTAATAGACATAAAATGACATCATATAAGGGGCGTGGTTAGCTTCTTGTTACAGTATGGCTTGAACGTTTCTTGAAATAATTTTATATATCTGCATAAGTATGACATAAGATTTTCACATAAGTCCTAAAAGTAGAAAAAGGTAACCCAATGAGACAAAACTATTGTACTTGGTTATTTATTTATTCAGGAAAATGATCCAATATGATTCATATCTGAGCTGGATGAGTCGTTGCTGTGCTCTTGGAAGACTTTTGGAAGGTCGGTCACTTCTGGGAAGGTTCTGTGCTGAGTATACAAATACATTTTCACACATGCCCAGTTAGTATTGGATACATTTTATGCTTCAATAAACGACTATCATTTAAAAACTGTATTTTGTGTTTACTTAGGTTACCTTGGTTTTATCTTAGGTTTTGTTTTATTTTAGGAGACCATTTAGTATAATATATACACAAAAACAGAAGAAATCAGGATGTGGAAGATACATTTCCACAGCATACACACAGCATACACTATTTGGCCAAACGTTTGTGGACACCTGATCATCACACTTATGTGCTTTTTCAACATCTCTTTCAGATGAAGTCCCCCTTTGCTTCAGGGAAGTCTTTTCACTAGATTTTGGAGTGTGGTTGTGGGGAATTTGTCCATTCAGCCACAAGAGCGTTAGTGAGGTCAGGCATTGATGTCAGGTGAGGAGGCTGTGTAATGGTCAGGTGTTCGTTTTCTCTCCTATTACGTGATCTTGTAATAAATGAGATGTTTTCTGGTTATGAGATGCTGATGAGAACTTTTTTCTTGGCCGCACAACACTTTCATACTTTTGTTCTGTGGCTTGGCTAGACTGTCTAATTATGCATTACAGAAAAACTAGCAAGGAGCTGCATCAAATTCCAAACAAGAGACATTCCAGAAAAATCAAAGAAACATTGTGTTCATTTATAACCTAGTTTTACGGTTTAAGTAAGGTAGCTTCTGGTAAAACAGTGGGCCTAGTATTAACAAGACTCATACACCGATATATAGAATGTGTAACAGCATAGTTATACACTTAAAGAGATGCATTTAATCAGTATCATATACACTATTAAATGTAAAGTCTTCTTCACGAGTGACAACCAACAATTATAGCAAAAACCTTTGTAAAAATATAATGCTCATCAACACTGAAATTCGAGAATAGGGTGAGACCCAATGTGAGTGGCATGTCAGAGGGTTACCACAAGTGTAAACCAACTTCCACATCATTACTAAACACTGAATGAGCATTCTCACCTCAGTAATTTTGAAACTGATTGTGCAGTGTGGTTTTGGTATGGTTTGCTTCAACATTAGACCAAAAATAAGTCTCATCCTCCTACCACAGTGAATCTACTTGTGCTATATTGTTGGTTATCAAGGTCCAAGTTTGTTCTTGCATGTAGCAGTCTTCTAGAATTAAAGTAGGGTGAAGCATTTTCCTTTTATTTTCATTTGATTCATTTTTAGTGGTCAGCTCTCATTTATTGCGCATTCTGTAATGCATCTAAATGTTTATAATTCATATTTAAGAGCATAATGCTATTTAAAAAGGGAATACCCAACAATCTTAAAATGTTTTGGCACCATTTTATTGACATACCTTGCATTATACCTTGAGGAGCACAGGATATGGGTTACTTTAACTGTGTGGTCATTTACCATAGACAATTTTATTTATTGCTTAATTATTTAAAAACAAAACAAAACCACACGACACACTACTTGAGCACCATCAAAAGAGGTCAATTTTATTTCACAAAATCATTCCTTCACCAGTGTTCAGTAAAGAACGTTGCCATACTTCATACCAGTGTATGATTGAAAAACACTGTTTTACTTCTGTGTTAAAAGGTTGCTCCTGATTCCATTTAAAATAGCAGATAAATAAAATATCAAAAACAGTTGTAATCTGTTCCTATAATGCTACAAACCAAAATATGGTTAGCCTATGTTACCTCTCTGAAAGTAATGCTCACCTGTGTTTTTAAAACTTTGAGAGGGACAATACAAACATTGTCTCATTTATTTGTTGACCATATTCTGGATCTGATTAAAAATAAATATTTTACTAAATTATCACTTAATTTTTAGTTGAGCCGAAGTGGCCTATTTAGCACGAGTCCGAACCTCTACTGTCTTTCAGGAGTGTGAGCAAGAGTGCCAGGCTATTGATGAGCTATGATGATTTGGAGATGTCGGGACACAAAGCAGAATCACAAAAGCTAAGCTCTTTCATGAAATCCATGACTGCGATCATGAACTGTATGAAAATACATATCCTGTTCTGTCAGTATGTCTGGGCACTTGAAACACACATTTAGTGGCAACAGTCGAGCTTAATACATTAGTGACTTAGTACGTGTTTAATTAATCTTTTTTTTACGTTCAATTCCAAAATGTGAACATAGAGTCCTGCATTTTCAAGACGCATCAGTGAGGACTCTTGGTTTCTCTCCATATTTTGGCCTTTTCAGGTGCTGTGACTTGACTGGCTATGCTTCTAAATATCTTTTCTGCTTATAGACGTGAGTCAAAAATACTTCCACTTCTGCCTCTGAGAAATTCTTTTTTTGCAATTTAATACTAGGTATTTTGTGCTTTCAGTGACACAAGTTTAGCCTTTCATGGAGTTTTGTGGGTTTCAAATCAGCCATGCGAAGTTCCTGGTCATTTATAGTGATTGCCATTTATCAACTTACACACTTGAATGTGAAGAAAATCAGCCTTTCTGAAACTTTTGTGAAACTTTACTAGTGATTGATAAGTGAGGCCCATATTTCAAGTGTAACGTTAATACAGTAATGCATGGGACTGCGAGGAACATGGGCCATTGATCAGCTCAACAGCAAAACCTCTAAATAGGTATATAAAAACCCACGTGCACTCTAGAAGAAAAGGCTACATGGACAGTGAAGCAACATTTGGAAATAAAGACAAGCACATCAAAAGGTCAAAGACAAGGTTAGATGGCAAACCTTAAGACATACTCAGAAGTATCAAGTGAAATATGTTAAAGCAACTTTTTGAGTTCACCACATTGTTTGAGATTTCTATCCGAACCTCTCAAAAAATAATTAAATAAATACAATAAATTTAAAAAATGGCTCAATAATGGATAAAATCAATCAAGGTACACACCATTACAACTATGCACCTTGGTCCAGAAAGGCATACAACTGCTAGAAAGCCCATGGCTTTCATTACACTCAATGTCATTCATCAGATGTGTAAAAATAGTTGCAAAGCCCCTAGAGGCCTTCAAACTATGTTTAGTCACACATGCACAATTACAAAGCCAAGAAAATACCTATTAAGAGAAATGAACACCTGGGCAAATATTTTATGTTAGTCCACATTGGCTGCCATGTAGGTTCACTAACCATCATCTCACTCTGTGCACAAAGGGACATAGCAGTGCCCAGAATATTTCTTAGGTTCTGAAAAGGCCTTATGGCAGACACTCATTGTGGTGGTGTATTAAAGAAACCTGAATTACAAGTTGCTGTCTCAGATGTACTGACAAATGCACTATTTGGAAACAAACACCAAATGCAAGGAGTCCATTTAAAAAAAACAAAGAAAAAGAAACTCAGTTGCTGAGAAACATTCTTCCAGACCTGCCTCCATGAATCAGTGTTAAGGATGTGATAATTCACTGATCATTATAGGCATAACATGAAAAATATAACAACCAAAGTTTATGTTTATTTAGTCTAAAGCAAGGCAATCAAAGTGGGAACAGGCTCCTACAACATATACAGGGGTCATTTTCACTATATTCAGAGATCATTTAAAATCTTTTAGCCTTCTCTTCTTCTCAGACGTGTCCTATACCTTCTCTTCTTCTCAGAAGTGTCCTATACCTTCTCTTCTTCTCAGACGTGTCCTATACCTTCGCTTCTTCTCAGAAGTGTCCTATACCTTCAACTCGGCTGCTTTACTCATTCCTGGCCATGCCTTAGTTCCTTTTTTCCTCTGTTTTCTTTCTGCTTTTCTTTTCAGTTCCTCTTCTAATTCATTTTATTTCTCTTTTACCCTTACCTCCGGCAAAGCCCTAACATACCATACCGGTCACTCTTCTACAAAGCTGTGACGACGGGCTGTATTAAAGGCTGGCCTTGAGTATCCTGCCTGGCAAGTGCAGGCAATCCGTGTTAATTAGCCTGGAGAATTGTTGGCAACTCTGTTCTGCCAAATGGAAGCTCTCACTGTGAACCCCTGCCGCACCCTGCTGGCCTCCGGCGGTGTAGCGCGGTTGACGACAGAAAATGTGCTATAATTCAGTTAAAGGCTCAGATACATTTGTCATGGAGCTGAAAGTTCTTCAAGATTCAAGGTTTACTGTCAAAATTTTGGAAGAACGAAATTTCATGGCAATAGTTTCCCTGCTGAAAAAAATCAAACAAACATCACAGAAATTCTAATGGTTTCCACCTCAAATACCATTTCAAACCATCAGCTAACCATTAAAACTATTAACATTATTGGTTCATAATGGTCTCCACAAGCCCTTTTATGCCACCAATAGAAAGCAACAAATTACATTTACATTTATTCACTTAGCAGACGCTTTTATCCAAACTGACTTACAAATGAGAAAAATTACCAGTAGAGACCCACAGGGAGCATTACAGTTTCCATTAAAACCAATACAATCACCATTATAACCATTACACATTCTATGAGGGTTTCTATAGTTTTTGTGTTTTTTTGTTTTTAACATTTTTTGGCAGACTACAGTGAAAAATCTATTGTGGAATGTGTTTTGTCGTATTACATCATTAAACTGATTATGTTGAACAGTACTCAACAATGACATTATTGAAATGTGATTAAAGCAAGTTCTCAGTATATCTGTTATTATGTCCTATTATGGTTCAACTGAACTAAAGACACTTGGGTGGTCAGATCCACACTGACTGTGTAACCTCTGGCAAAAATGATGGAATCACCACTCTTAGAGGATGTTCACTCTGATTTTTTGCTTCATAGTAAGTAAATAAAGCACAGATATGACACAAAACTATTTTTGTTTAAAAGCTGAACATTCTGGCTTCATGAAACAAGTTAAAATGAATTATTTTAATGAATGGCATTTTTTCCCCCAGATCAAGTAGAGGAAAAAAATATGGAATCACCCTGTAATTTGCATTCCTAAAACAAATACCAGCACAAGTCAAAAAATGCAAATTAGTCTTCAGACCAAAGAGAGTGCTTACAGACCTTAACCTTGGACTTTTTTGAAAGGAAACATGGGCCCAACAAGAGAATTGTCAATTGAAACAATGGAAAGTATTATAAAACTCCTTCAAGCAGGAAATCCAACATGGAATGATTCCCAGTCAGCTGTGTCTAAAATTTGGTGCAACTACAGTACTGTGCAATAGTCTTAGGCACAAGCAAAAAACTGCTGTACAGAAAAGATGCCTTCAAACATATTGAAATTAAATGTTTCTACATTAAAAAATGAAATGAAAATGAAACAATGTAGTTAATTGTTGTGATGAACATTTGCCTTAAAAATATTTTAGTCGTCTCAGGTACAACTAGTGCAGTTTTATAAGGAAATGAGCTGTAAATTCACACTTGCTTCATATTTTTGCAGCAAAAACGCAACATATAAAGATGACTGTCTGAAAAAGGCTATCAGATTTCCCCACTCATCTATGATGTAGTGTTGCATGTCAGGTAAAGGACCAGGGGAGACCTCAACAGTCAATACACAGGTGTACACTGACATTTTGGACACTTTTCTCAACCCACTGTTTTGGTGGAGAAGACATAATTTTCAGGATGATAATGCATCTTGCCACAGTGCAAAGAGTGTTAAAGCTTTTCTTCAGGAAAAGCACATCAACTCAATGACATGTCCAGCAAACAGTCCGGATATCAAGCCGATTAAAATTTATGGTGGAAATAATAATAATAAAAAGGTCCATAACAAGGCTCCATACAGCAAAACTGATCTGTCCACCACTATTCACCCTGCATCTGTGTGGGTTTCCAGTTCCTGGGATAAGTTGTGTATCCCCCATGATCATGATAATGTGATTACTAAAGATGATGAATGACTGAGATCAAGGTGCATGGTGGCAACAGACCTTAATAGATCACTTACAAATTTGATGACACAACTTCAAAAAACAAACATTTTATTATCTGTTATATACATAGCGGGGACATAATGAGGTTTCTTATAATTGACATTTTTAAGTCAAGCTAATTATGCTGTTATATGTTTTATTCTGTTAGCTCTTCATTTTGTAGACATTGTCAAACCTAACATTCTCAGACATTTACATATATTCAATCCACCACTGATCTTTGTACACTGGGGGTTTTAAAGAGTGTCAAGGCCTACAGGTACTTTGTTGCTGGATGTGTTGGAGAAGCTGTGGTACTTGAAAGATTGTCATCTCTGCTTGGGTAAGTAAACAACACTATCAATTTATCAGGCTTTACAAATAGAAACAAATATTTGCAGAGACATTACTTGCAAGCTAAACTAGCCAGTGAACTGTGAAGCCTTGGTGCATATGTACAAAAAATATTTATTATTCAGAAAACCTGCTGGTCAAACAACATTACAAATAGAAATCTGTCGCGGACAAATGCTTGGATAATTTGTTTAGCTAAATGCACAAATATACTTCCCTTTCACCAACTGTTAGTGTGCGTGCACAGCTGCTCTACGCCAGCAGCAATGTTCACATATGTTCACATCGCTTGCAGACCTTATGTACATCTGGAGGATTAAAAGTGGCATCCACTAGATGGCACATTTGTGCCAAAACATCTCTGTAAGTCTGGTTTCCAAGCCAGTCTGTAATGTTTAGCGGTTTCATGCACAGCGACATTAAATACTAGTTCGCAAAACAGACCTTTCGGTATGTTTAAGGTTTTCTTAAAAAACAACAACACAGGTTTGCAATACGTACATAGTACATAGGTATGCAATTTGTGACACTACATTCGTTTGTTTGTTCAGTAGTGGACACAGTGCTACACTTGATGTTGATATTGCACCACATAGATCCATCACTTTGATTTCTGACGACATGCACAGGCGACACATCAAATGACCACAAGGATACTTGCGGTGGCCCTCTTGCATATGCCAACATATAGTTAATAGCAAGTATGAACCAGCCTTTAGCATATGTGTCATGTTAACATTGTTGGAGACGGATGCAAGCGCAGTTGAAAGCTTTAATTTGAGGCAGGGAGACAAATCCAAAACGACAGATTGAAAAATGGTACAAAAAAAACAAACAACAACAACAGGCGTGGGTCAGGCGATCTACAAACGGGCATAAACTGGGCATAGACGAGAAACGAGGAAACGAGGACGACGAACAAAGACTTGGTATGGCTCTGGCGGCAAAACACAGAAACACGATACTTTGCGACGTGACAACGAAACACAAAGGGTTCCAATACACAATGAAAACAAAGGACATAACATAGAAAAGCTGAGACATCTTAGGAACAACCAATACATTACAGTGGTAGTGGCAGGACAGAAACCAAAAGAAAACACACGTGTCAAAAGAAAGCACAGTCAGTGAGAAACCAGGAGAGAGTGCTGTGACACTCCGGGCAGCGCGAGGGGAAATCCCTGACAATATGTAGCTATAGCCACCTAGAGAACATTACCAGCTGATTCTTACAACACTTAGTTCTGGTCCACTAATTTGCTTGGTTGAGTGACGTTCCAAGAGTGCCTATATTTCCTATCTGCACTAGGACGTGTCAGTGTGTGTATCACTCAGTGTGTGTTCACCACGTCAAATTTCACTTCCTTGTTCGAAACGGTTACCACAGGAATGTTAGCAACATCATCAGCAGACATGGCAAACAATACTTTTCAGGAAAATTATTTTTTTGCTCAAAATATGAACACTTTTCGGGTGAAGATGAAAAGGAAGAAGGGACGCCAATTGTACTGGAACAACCTTTAACAGGGAATGTGTGCAATTCAATGTGAGCAAGCTCGTGGGCTAGCCAATGCGCTATAAAGTGAGTGTGTCTTCTTTGGGATCTGTTTCCACTAGGGGGTGCCAAAAGAAACAGCCAATCCGAAAACAATGCATTTCTTTAGACAGTGGGAGGAAACCTCTGAAACACATGCAACGGGAGAACATGCAATCTCCACACACACACACACACACACACACACACACACACACACACACACACACACACACACACACACACACACACA
>JAOUWY010000047.1:11316114-11331517 GCA_025728095.1 Prietella phreatophila | reverse complement strand
GTTTACATGAAAAGTACCATTCCCAGACACAAGTCATAATACACCACTCCCTTCTGTTTAGGAGTAATAATTGGTGGGAAAGTCTGAATGTTGACTTCCAAACACCTGCTTTCCAATCAGCTTTCAAAATGAATCATTAAACACAAGTCAGGTTTCATGCCTGGCCATTTTAAAACTCAAAGTGTCCATACTTACATTAATACTTTTATTACCCTTACATGAACAAATACAAACATCTCACAGTCATGCTTCACTGCTATTTAAATATTGTAAGAACAGTGAATTCACAGGAAATCAGTCCCTGGCCTCCCAGGGTTTAAATGTGTACCTGCAGTTAAAAAAGCCACATAAATTCTTTGTCAATATGGACTGAGCTCATTCATCCATTTCAGTGACTGCTTTATCCTAGTAGGATCACAGTGTATCCTGAATCCAAGGTATCATGCACATGAGGAGAACGTGTTAATTTCCGCAAAGAAAGTAACAAGAGCTCAGATTTGACAATGGAGCTGAATTAAGTTGCAAATAATTCAAAATCATTAAACGTGATTAAATCATGGTAGCTGTTATGGTTATACTGTAACCTACCTTGAACTACCAGCCTGCCAAGAGCTGTACGTCTCATCCTGGTACCAGGACGATTGGCAGCGCACACATACACTCCAGAGTGCTGCACGGACACGTCAGAGATCATCAGGTTCCCCGTTCCCAGTACCTGGATTCCTTCCACACCTATAGATCTTCCATCTGAAGACCCACACACACAGAAACACAGTTGAACTACAGTACTGTACCGCTGAATTCTACTATGCACCTCTATTATCGGAGCAGTGCTGAGGTGATATACAGCTGTATAATGGTACCGTAGTATTATAGTAAGATCACATAAACATGCTTGTTCAGTTGAAAATCTGAAGGTTCTAACCCAGTCTGCTCCAAGACACAATAGGTCTGGGGTTTCCAGTAGCAATACACTCCAAAATGGCTGTCTGATGGATAGTGATAGTGAGATTCTGGGGGCCAGACAGGATCACTGGTTCCTTGTAGATGCGTGGAGCTCCACCTAACAGAAAATAAAAGGGGGGAAGTGGGGGGGTTAGGGTATATAAATAAAATCAACTGTGACACAAATATGACAATATGAATCATGACATTTCAGAAAATTACTGTATCTGCTGTATTATTTATTTATGATCAGCATCGAAAAATAATAAAGATGCAACATGTCAATTATCATCCAATATTTCAAAAGAGATTTCTATCATTATTATTTTAGGAGGATATACAGCTCAAACCAAGTGATTAGCGGAAATATCATGATGTCAAAAGTAAATGGTTACTTATTTTAGATTGTATTTTACCAACATGATTTCGATCTCTTTTTAAATAAGACTGACCAGTGACGTTGAGCAGGGCTTCATGGCTGTAGCGGATGTTAGCAATGTTGGTAGCAACACAGCGAAAAACTCCAGCGTCTGCTTTCTTCACCCCGGTGATCTGCAGGATGCCCATGGGGAGAAGTGTGTACCTGGATTGGAGAGAGAGAGAAGGGGAAGACCCAGGGGAGAATATGTCAAATAGCAGAAAATATTGGTACAAGAACAAAAAAAACCCTTCAATATTACCATATTCCATATTGTTTCCATAAAAACCGTATTACCTTTCATTTGATGTGCTGATGGCCATACGATCTTTCTCCCAGGTGATGCTGGCCTCAGGAATACTGTTCACCTGGCACTGAAAACGTGCCACTCCTCCCTCATCTACCGTCATGGACTCTGGATGAGTGTGAAACTTAGGAAGATCTGTATGGGACAGATAGACAAAAATGGTTTCATGTGTTTCATGTCACATGTTCATCATATACCACTACTATACCACTTCCAACAAATTACTAACCATACACTACTAATTAACCAAAACTTTTATCTTGCATGTAGAGTACAACCTGTATAATTGCATAATCAATGATGGGGATTTGAGAAGTGGAACACTCTTCTTTAGGAAAAGGCATGTTTTGTTCAATGTGCATTAAAGATAAAACTTTAGAGAGTTATAATTGTATTATAGCTACAAAGTGTTATATTGGTGATATTAGCAAGTGTGATACAATCAATTACTGTACATGATTTATGCCACATTTCCATAATTGTGTGATGGATCCTTCATTTCATAAGATGGAAAGACAGGTAACACTGAGGAAGTTAAGATTGAAGCTGAATGTCAATACTAATATAACTTATTAAATCAATTGTGTGACATTTTTGACATGACGACTAAAAACATGAGAATTGTGGGATCTTTCGGTTTTGCCAGTAATGATGAATCACATTTAATAATCTTTACTAACTGCTTGTTAAATAAATGAATTTATGGAGAAGCTTCAGTTTGGGAAGTTTGAGGTTGAGTCAGTCATGATCAGTATGGCAAACAATACTTCAATATGTCCTGATCTACAACAAAGTATGTACTGTACTGGATGAACTAAAATGGTTCCTGGAACTACAGCCCAGGAACTAAAATCAGCTGTGGTTACGTTTGGTAGAAGTTTCTGTTGTAAAAAATAATGTATAAAGCTCATTGTAAAGTGTCATGCTCAAAAAGGGGGTGAAAATTACAGTATAGTCCTGTACACAATACAGAATAGTGATACTGTTCAATACGAATAAATTTGCAATATGCACACATAGTACCTTTCTTTGTCATTGGGGTGCTACCCTCAAGTGTTCAACTTTTGTACCTTTAATACATATGTGCATATAGTTTACCTATTAAATGATTTCAGGTACATAAATGTACCATTATTATTTTTAGAGTAAAGCTTTAAAATATGTACATTTATAAGCACATTTGTAGGTAAAAGACACACTAAAGGTACAAAATGTGTACGCTGTAGGGTACCACTCCATCAACAAGGACAGGTACAGTTTAGTGCCTTTGTTTCTGTGAGTGAATGATAATGGCATATTTATCTATCCCACTTACATGCCAGCTGAACACGGGCCTTACGGCTGACCAGCATGCCGTAACGGTTCTGTGCAGCACAGTGGTATTCTCCAGCAACAGTGGAATCTCCATCTCGTTTTTTCTGGAAGCTCCAGATCAGCAGGGTACCATTGGACAAAACTGTGGTCCGTGTACCAGCTATTGTAGGCACAGGTTTCCCATTCTTAAGCCACATCACAGTGATGGGTTCCTCACCCTCCACCCGGCAGTCCAGCATGAGTGGTCTCTCCCTTACAGCAATCACATCACTGGGCTGGAGAAGAAATGCCAGCTCTAAGCCATGACATACACCTGACCATGAGAGAAAGAGAGAGCTGGTTAGACCTCAAATGTAGAAAATTGTGACATTGGTATTATAAAGTTCAACCTCTCATTCGTTTTTAGCTCGACTAGAACCTTATAACATTAAGGTCACAAAATGAATGTGTTTACTTGCAACTATGCATTGAAAATTCAACAGTATATTATAATTTTATTTCTAATGCGATATGGAGATCATGATTGCTTATGCTGTGTTAAATGATTAATGTTTAGTAGTCATGAGTATTATTAATTGATGACACAAAAAAAACTACCAGACATAGAGATCGTAACATCCCCTGAGTTGTTATAATGTACTGGATAAGCTTTATTAACACAAGCCAACAACCTACTTAAATACTACATTGTAACTTCACAGCTAGTGCACATTTTCAAATCCAAATATTGTATGATACAATACTCGTATGAAAACCTGTACCTGTCTAATTCACTGCTTTATTTCATTTCAGTCTTTGTTAACGGAGCAATTGCCAAGACAAATTCACTGAAAGTGAACTGTTACTTGGCCAATAAAGTTCTTTCTGATATATACATTTTAATAAGAAAACACAGGAAAATATTATTTCTTCTCCATGAATCACATTCTGCTTGTTACAAAGCAAATGGGTATAAATGAAAATAATGTGATTCTACACCAGCCCTATAGGCAAAGCTTTCATTTATAACTACACTGCCTTGACTGCAATATTGAGGTGTTACATTGTCAACATCCCCTTTAGCTCTGTATCAGCAAAATAAGCCTGGCTATAACAATAAGGCCAAATGCTGTGTGGCCAATGAACCAAAAAGGTCTGGACAAAGACAAAAACAGGCCCAAAGAGTTGTGAGGGTTACAAGGTCAAGTTAAAGCAGCCACTTTTGGGTAAGCCCACCCTGATGACAATAGCAGTGTGACAACTCCCTTTTTCCAACTCCCTAAAAAAGCAGCAATCAACCATCAGGAGCCATCAGCTCTTCTCTAAGATTGGGCCATCTGCCCCCTACTTATGCAGACCCCCACCCTTTCATACCCCCACCCCAGACCCCACTTTCCTTTCACTCTGACTTGGAGGTGACTTTCCCATGCCACTCGCTAACCCCAGTCCTCTCTAAGTGTCAACCTTTATGCTAAGGCTCTTTCCTTCATTTGCTTTTCTTTTCAGAGGGACGTCCCAAGACTCCTGTCCACACGTATGCCATATAGTGACCCGTGGAGATAGCCATTGCTTTAGTCCCAGCTGTTGTTGAGGTCTTGAACTTGCACTAGAAAATGTGAAGTAGGGACCTGAGGCTTCTGGACACAAATAACCCCCAACCCGGTATGCACATTATGCACATCACAGCTCCAACAACTGGTCCTTGTAAACATGCACCTGCTTTTTAAACCTTATCATGTGAACAGCAAAACATTTACCAACAACAATTTAGTCTTATAAAGCACATCAGTTTTATTGCAATTAGCACAGTTCTATGTATTATTTGACAATATTATGCTTTACCACCCCACTAGCATTGCACTAGTTCGCAGTAGTGAAAATACAATACTTAAAGTCGTAAATAATGCTTGGTGTTCATATCAAAGTCAGACTTATGATATTGTATTATCTCTACATGACACAGGATCTACTCTCACTGCCACAGACAGTTCATCATACTCTCTCCCTCTGTGATGATGTGTCACACTCAGCAGATGCAGAAAGCCTTGCTCAGCTGTGCTCTGCTGCCTCCAGACCCCTGGTCCACCCCCCACCTGCCTAACATGGGATAATATAATTTTGTGGTGACTTGCGGGGAAGGGAGGTTATGTCATAAGCTTGATTCAGTAAGTCCATATAAACACATCACATTGTCCTGAGATGCTAAAATTTAAGCACTGTAGTACTAGCATTTACCAGTCTAGTACTTCATACAAAAGTACTTTGGATCCTTTAATACACCATAATAAGTGTAGCCATTGATCCTTATTTGTATAAATTAGACCTCAATGCATTATATTTTAAATAGTATTTTTGGTGTCGTGTATTGAAGTGATATTTTAAGTTTCCTTCAGACATCAATAGCTTATAATGTACACGATTGAGTGTTCAAGTCTGAGGAGGAATTCATTTTCGGTCACAGTTAAAGAATAGTGAAAATGAGATTCTGCCGCTATTGTTAGGGATGTCCAGCTCAGCAGGAGTCCTAAACCCATCCCCACCCCTTGAATCATGCCCCCATCCCCTAAAGGGTCATGAGAGAGTTGGCTAGAGGTGAATGGTAGAAAAGTGGGCTCATGACGAACAGCCAGTGTCCAGTCACCGCAGCCATCACTATCCTTCTTTTAGTTTATTGTCTCCACTTGGGGTTGGCCCTGAACTTCACTACTATTTTGGTGGCCAGACCTTGCACTAAGCTTCCCCATCCCCCAGACAAAAAACTTAACTGGGTCTGTACACTCATCAAGGCACACATAAGCAAATCTTTTCACAGAATTCAGCCCAATTGCTTTGTTTTTGAGAGTCAGTAAAAACAAGATGATGGGAACGGCTAAGAAGACGGAGGTTCTGCAAATTTGATTTGAGGTTCTGCTTCTTCATTACTTACTACAATGACTTCTGCTAGAGTTAAGTTTATAATGGTATTATACTTCATTTTCTTTAAACTTGCATTGCATTTGACTGTACAAAATTTTTTATAAACCTGGAGTTTCTTGTTACAGTTTAATCACTACTTTTGCCACAGAACAAGCAAAATGATACAGAATAGCAATTAAATAAGGAAACCTAAACCTTTGTGGAACTTATTATTTTAACTTATTAACTGGTCACTCTCGGATGCTAATGGGACTCTATATTAAAGACAGATAAAATATCATAGACTGTGCAGCTATTAACTGTAAAAGATAAATATGTAATGTGCTACAAGTACCAAATTAGAGTGATAATTAGAGAAGATTTTACCCTTTTCCAATTTGATTAGATCTAGATATTTTGAACAAAATTAAGATCTTTCTAATATTTTTCAACTTAATAACCATTTACTAAACTAAACATTTTGTGATTCACTTATAATCCATTGTTCAATTTTCAGATTGAGTTCATTTAAACGAAACGGCAAAAATATACTATGTTCAATAAAGTATATACTATTCCATATATAAAATATTGTTTTAGAACGTCTGGGCTTGGAAATGCAGAGTGCATGCTGATGTTAAGCTCATTATAATTTTTTATGGTCCGCTTCCACAAGAGTAAGTAGATCTGGTCATTCAAACTTGGCCCCTACTTACAAAATGTGTTACAAGACTTTGAACGGAATTCCAAATGCATATGCACATTCACAAATTCCTTCCACTCCCCTTCTTCGTCCATTATGTCAGTGACTGCAGCAGGAGCTGCAACACAAACAATAGCTGAATACAAACCTTGGGGGAGGAATTGTAAAGGAGCTGGGAGAAAGAGGGAACTCACCGGGCTCCGTGCAACGAAGTGGCCTGGAACTCCTTCTTTTGTCCTAATAATGGGAGTTAAACTATCCCAAGCTATGACTGTCACAAGCTCTTTATCAGCGTGCTGCATTAGCACCCCTCTGTGAGCTAGCAGGGAGGCCAGACATTTCTTTTGTTTAACAGCTAATTGTCATTAGCTGGCATATGCCAAGTTCAAAGCCATGTAAACACCCACAGTTTCCGACTGGGCCAGGAAGCATGTGTCTTGTGTTCGTCACACCTCTCTGAGTGTGCTTCAATTATTGCTCCCTATTGTCTCAAAAAGAAATTAGTGTGTCACTTCATTAAACAACTTTGTTGCTATTACAACTGGCAAAACAACAATATATGAATTATTGATCATGTCAGTTTATGTAAACTAAGCAGGTACCAGTAGTGTAAAGTAAAAATGTTTTTGTTGATTGGATTGGATTTGATGCTTGACACTCTCTTTGTAAAGGATTTGTCAAACCACAAATCTTTAGCTTGGATCAATAAGCAATATTCCGTAATTGGGGGAGGACAACACATTGCTTTGGTCTCCATTCTGTAATTAAAGGGGGGAGGGCCAAAAGAAAGCACCTGCACTTCCATTAAGCCACTTCCATTTATCTCATTAAATCTAAAAAATGGACCAAAGTGTTCCGTTACAGCAATATACTGTGTTTAGTGCAATAAAATGTACATTCACTTATTATTTGTTAGATATCAGGAAGAAATTTGTTCCTTTGGGTAAAGATTTCTGGATGTGTATGCATCTAGATATGTAACTGAGTATGTCATTTATCAGTCTGCACTTTCAGGGTTGTTTATTTTTTATGACTATTTGTTTAAATGGCCCAGATTTGGAACTACTAAAAAGCTAAGCAGAATATAATAACTCATTACATAATCTGCTGGTTGGTAAACTAACCACTAGAGTTAGTGGTATGGATGTAAATAAGATCTCTACATAAGATATAACCCTTATAAAGGGGGCAACTTGTGTCTAGGCCTGTAGGTTACATGTCCCACAGAAATGCCTACAGTAAAGTGTATTAGGAAGGGATAAGATGTACAGATCCATGCTGTGATGCGACCAACACCTCAGGCTCATAACTGTACCTTCAGCAGGATCAAGCCCTGCAGGATTACCTTAATCCCACCAGAGATAGAGACGTCACCCACCCACCTCTGCTCCAGACCTCTGTAGTCTAATTCACTCCTATTGTAGCATTGTGGATTAGCAAGAGGGGTGTCTTGTCTGAATTACTGGGATAGAGTACGCTTGCCTGGAAATTGAGGTGCACCCAGCAAGAGAGGAGGGGAGGCTGAACCCAGTCACAGGCAGCTGTGAAGGGGTTACCCTAACACTCACAGATGCACACATGCATGTGCACACATGCTCTAATAAAGGTTTCAATCTAAGTCAGTCTCCCCAAAAGGCCTGGCCAGTGTTATGGAGATGAGAGTGTGAGGGTCAGGTCAGAGGGGGTGGAGAAAACTGGCCACTATTGTCCCCATGGCTCTTTTTTTTTTTTGGACCCTACTTTGGACTGCTCCACTGATCAGATTGGGGCATCCTAGAGGTTAATGTCACCAAGGTCATCATAAGACCTCTTTAAAACCACAAGTCTACCTCCTCCCTCCTGGGACTCACCAGCTCCTTCTGTTCCGCTACTTCAGCACACTGTTTATTTATGGCTATTGGCTTTGAATACACACCACCAGATTCAAAGAAATAAACATGAACTTTAAAATAAACTTATTATTCCCATGTCTAGTTTACTATAAGGCTGCCAGTAAAATTTGCTTTTGCAAAGAAAAAACAAAACAAAAACTTCTCTAATACACGCTGGGTTGATAATAAAAGCAAGTTCATTTCAAAAGAATTTTTAATTTTTTTCAAAAGAACTTTTAATACTATATGCAGTTTAATATAATTTGAACCTGGTCTTTAAAGGAGTAACATTCGGAATGGTGCAGGATGCCAGAAAATGAAATTTTGCATAAAAAGAATATAGGAAATGCAGGGCGTCTGTTTCCAAAACGTTCTTCGGTCTAAAATACTTTCTGGATGCCAACTTTTTAATATCATGTCTAGCTGAATATAATTTCCACTCACTCTTGAAAAGAATAAACTTCTCAAAGTTTCAGTCTGGCAGTAAAATCTTACTGATAAAAAAGGTTCCATAATATATTCTTGGTGGATACTAAAAGCATTTAATTGAACCTTTTTGGAAGCGTTTCATTTCAAAATGTGTCTCTATCCAAGTTCAACAAGACTCTAAGAGTTTTACAAAGTGTAAAGCAATCTTAAATAACAAAATAACAAGTCGGTAACTTTAAACCTCGAAAGTTTAAACTGTGTAAACTCTGTATCATAGCATACTGAATCTCACACACCACCATCAACAGTGAAAACAGTGATGTCCATTTCAAAATGTCCATTTCATTTTTGCAGTTAAATCCTCTACAAAGCAAAACTGTCCCTACATGACCTTAGTCACATCTATACATCATCATTCATTACATTGGTAATGTTTTCGTTAAGAAGGATAAGAAATAAACAACATATTAGCCTGGCGAAACTTTGGACACCAAAAAACGTCTAGAAACAATTTTAATTTTCAACACTATGTGCAGCTTACATTAAATATTTTTGTCATAATGTTAAAACCTACATTAAAAATAATAAAATTGTTTCTTGAACAAGTTCCTTTATTGTCCAGTATAGCACAATACATTACAACATAATACTAATTCTACTATTGGAGCACTACTATGTTACTACTGTTTATACTTATTTCTAATAAAATATAAAGTTGAGCTGTGCCTTACTGTGTTGACTTACATTAGATTTACAAATCAAACACAACTTTCTAAACGAATCTCTAAGCCAGTTGTACCAGTGATCACAAATGTCTATCCAAAGTGTGATAATGTCTCTAGAAATGAAACTTTTCCGCAGATAAGGACGAGTGTGCAGGACAGCACACAGCTCAGTGAACACAATCATACACAGATGTTGTGACATCACAGTTAGTTATGTTAATTACAGCTAAATCCACTGGGGTCTAAACTGCAGAACTAGTATAAAGTCATGATACTTACATGAACAGATAAATGTCAGTGTAAAGGTCAGCAAAATCCGTGGCTTCATATTCACGTAAATCCAATCACAACAGGACATAAGCTTCTTTGGGCTTGGAAACGTGTAAAAAAAATATTCAAACTCGTTATTGACAACGCTCCATTAATTATTGAATTAATTATAATATTACGTCGGTTTTTGTTTTTTTTAATTAAGAAAATATTTCTAGTTTGGCGCAGTAGTCCAGCGGAGGCTGCTGCTCATGTCCAAAGCCACCGTCAGAGTGCTCTGTGGCTGTATGACTGCGCGAAACGAGCCGCGGACATCAGTGACCCAGTGCGCATCTCCTGCCTTCCTGCTGTCAATCACACTGCAGCGACAGCGCGCTCTGACAGCTCGCGCTGCGGCGAGCCAATCACAATCAGTTGGGCCATCAGGGGCGGGGCTTTGAACCATACTCACGCACAGATGTTCATTAAGGCAGAGCTCTGTTTTATACATATATATATGTTTTATACACGCGCGCGCGCGCGCGCGCGTGTGTGTGTGTGTGTGTGTGTGTGTGCGTGTGTGTGTGTGTGTGTGTGTGTCACTCATCACTTCAAGGCTTTTTGAAAAATTAATTGAGTAGTTTCCGGTTTCCTCCCCCAGTCCAAAGACATGCATGGTAGACTGGTGTGTCTAAAGTGTCGATAGTGTATGAATGGGTGTGTGATTGTGCCCTGCGATGGACTGGCACTCTGTCCAGGGTGTACCCCACATTGTGCCCGATGATCCCTGGGATAGGCTCCAGGATCCCCGTAACCCTGAAGAAGGAGTAAGCGGTAGAAGATGGATGGATGGAAGACATTTTAAAGTGATTATGTTTTGTTTCATAGAGGGGCTTCATGTTGACTAGCACCATGAGCAAATGAGAATTTGAAACACTTGTCTCAATCCGGAATTGTCTTCAGTTGTGTTTAAACATTCTGTTTTTGTGCATGTTTTTAAAGAAAGCATGTTGTCAGTTTCCTAACCAAACAAGAGATAAATAAATTGAGAGAGAGAGAGAGAGAGAGAGAGAGAGAGAGAGAGAGTCTGAGAAACCTTTACTTTCTCTGTTGTTTCTAGACCTGTAAATAGCCAATGGTCTACCTTCAACTAGATAATTTATATTAACACACATGACTGGATGAGTTATAACAAAGTACTGGGAGAAAAATGTAGCAGTGCCAATAAACAAATGCAAAAAAATGGCCATAAGTCATCGACTCCAGCACAGCTTCTGTAGCAGAATCTCTGTTAGGTTTGCTGGAGTACTTTATTAGGTTTGCCTCCAGACCACAGTCTGTCATTCAACAACCCATACTTTAAGGGTTCCTTTAACTGGACAGCTGAGAAACCCTTAAGGTTTATAGGTTTAATCCTTTTTTTCAGAATAGTACACATGATGACCTGTCCCTGATATGTGGAAGAATGATGGAAAGATTAGGAGTTTAAATCTCTGCACTGTCAAGCTGCCATTGTTGGGCCCTGGAGCAACATCATCTCAACTGCTCATGGTCTGCTATAACATATCTGCCACCATGTTTTATCCAAGATGGACTATGGAAAGACAATAAATAAATGTTACTTTACACATGTAATGTATATGTATAATGACACAGATAGCTGTATTATTTAAATATAGTTAAACAAATTAAGTCTCATGAAAAATTAAATGCACGACTGAGGAACCTATATATGATTTAATGAGGGTGTTTGGTTTGGATTTAATTAAAATGACCAATGAAGTGCTAAAAAGAGATTTAATTGGTAATCTCTCACTAACCCCATTTTAACCTGCATTTTAACATGCTTCATTCAAATTTTTGTGCCTTTGAACTGTAAGATAAGTAAGAAGATGGAGCTTTAAGAAAAATCCAAGGAAACCTCACAAAGGTAGGATATTCATTAAAAAAAAAAGAATACAACTGTAATACATCATACACACACAAACGAGTGTCTTAGCACTTATCACCTTTAGCACTTATTTTCACAATATAGGATGTGATGTGATTTTAAAAACAACAACAAAGCCTACCTTTGACTGATATATTTAACTGATTACAAAGCCAAGGAAGGGTCAAAATTTGCCATTTTCATCCAGAGACCTTGACACATTACAGTTCAACAACAGAGCTGAACATTTTTGTGTTTTCCTCCGTTATAACCCACTTGTGTTAGCTCATGAGCTGAATCATTAGGATCTACATCTTTACTTCTTCCCTACCTGAACCTTCAAACCTCTCTTTCTGTTTCCATGTTTCCCCATTGCTAATCAAATCCCTCCTCTTTATTTCAAAATAGTATACTGCTTTAATAATCTTGACACAGAAGAAAAAACACATACACTCATCAAGCTCTTTATTAGGAACACCTGTACAGCCAATAGCGTGGCAACAGTGCAGAGCATAAAATCATGCAGATACGGGCCAGCAGCTTCAGATAATGAGAATGAGCAAAAAATGTGATCTCAGTGATTTTATTGGTGATGATTTTTGATGGCAGCCATACTGGTTTGAGTATTTGTATAACTGGTATTTCAAACACAACAGCATCTAGAGTTTATTCAGAATGGTGTACTAAAGAAAAAAAACATCCAGTGCACGGCAGATCTGCGGATAAAAACGCCTTGTTGATGAAAAAGGTCAGTGGAGAATGACCAGATTGGTTTGAACTGATAGAAAGGCTACAGTAACTCAGATAACCAATCTGTACAATTGTGGTGAGCAGAAAAGCATCTCAGAATGCACAAGATGTTGAACCTTGAGGTGGATGGGCTACAACAGCAGAAGACCACATCGGGTTCCACATCTGTCAGACAAAAACAGAAATCTGAGGCTGCAGTGAGCACAGGCTCACCAAAACTAGACAGTTGAAGACTGGAAAAACTGTTATCAGTTACATTGTATCAGCTATAAAAAGACCCCAACAGTATATTCTTTCTCTCTTTTCCATTTAATACGACAGCTTCTTAATAAGGCAAGTTCTTTCTGCTAAAGACTCAGAAAAATGACTGAGTGTTACACAGCACTGACACTGAAGACTCCTGTTATCACTTATTAGAGAAGCTAGAAATAGTTAGTCCTTCACTTTCTTTTGAAGTTACTTAAGCTAATTAAGATATAATTTAAAAAAATGAAATGCTGCTTGCTACTGAAAAACTGCAAGATACAAAATCCTCTATCTGGAAGACTTTCCCATGGTGGAAAATTGAATGGAACCGCTGCAGTTATGTTACAGAGGTTCTGACATGACAGGCTCCTTCTATAACTGTTAAACAAACATATCCTTATATAAGCTTCACATATTGTACATTCAATTTGTTAAATAACATGTTTTTTCATTAAATTTAGATTATTTGGAGTGTCCACCAGCGGGATTGAGTTCTTACTAGAGAAACAATAAATTATTCAAAGAAACATGTTAATATAAAGCTGTGGTTTGCTGTTGTGGAAAATTAATCAACACCTTCTGACCTATCAGATTTGACAGTTCAACAGCACTGTAGTATAAGGAGCATGAAAAATTAAGTTTATATACATATATCTTTAGCTGATATTGTTGTTTCTTGTTTACTCTCTATTTGTTCTATTTTTTTGTTCATAAAAATATATTTTATTGTTAGACTGCACTACTGGATGGTTTGGGGAATAAGAAGACAGACAGGCCATTATTGTATCCTGTGCTAATCCACTTCTATGGTGCAAATTAGCTGCCTGTCACAGCTAATTCTATTAGCTCATATTAGCACAACATTTAAATATGAATAGGTGCATTCTGAAATAAAAGACTTACAACTACAGAGGGCCAACCTATTAAATTACAGTTAATGAGATGATTTGACAAACAGAGGAACTGCCAAATAATAATAAAAAAAATTCGGTCAAATGGCTATGTGTTTTTACACAAACTACATTCTTTCCTCTTCAGTAACTGTCTATCGTGGTTTATCCTGGTCGGGGTGAATCTGGGATACACACTGAAGTCCTGCATACTGCAAGTCCATCACAGGAAACCATGCACACATATTCAAACACTTATTAATGCCTAGGGCAAACTAGCCATAACATTAAACCAGCTGCCTAATATTTTGTATGCCACTCTTGTGCTGCCAAAACAGCTCTGACCTGTCGAGGCATGGACTCCACAAGACCTCTGAAGGTGTGCTGTGGTATCTGGTACCAAGACGTTAGCAGATCCTTTATGTCCTGTAAGTTGCGAGGTGGAGCCGATCAGACTTGATTGTCCAGTACATCCCACAGATGCGCGATCAGATTGAGATTTGTGAAATTTGGAGGCCAATTCACACTGAACTCTTCATCATGTTTCTCAAACCATTCCTGAACAATTTTTGCAGTGTAACAGGGCACATTATCCTGCTGAACGAGGCCACTGCCATTAGGGAATACTGCTGCCATGAATGGGTGTACTTGGTCTGCAACAATGGTTAGTTAGATGGTACGTGTCAAAGGTCATATACATGCATGGATTTTCATCTCTCTGATATACCAATGACACATAACTCTTTTTCTGCTTACTCAGACACTTGTGATTCTGCATGGATCTCACCATTTCTGGTGGACAAATCTCGTCATAGACCGCAGCTCCACACCTGAACCTTAATGCAAACATAACTGAGGTGCTGGTTATTCCTGGAGGCACATGCCCATGTCAAGATCTTGTCATATCTCTGGAAAACACATCATCTGACAATTCAAAAAACCTTGATGGAGTTCTCTCCAACTTTCATTCTCTGTTCATCTTGCTCATTTGACATCATCAGGTAGGTTTCTTCTTCACAACATCCAGCGAATTCAACATTTTCTCTCCACAGAAGCTGCTCAGGTGCTTGGTCAGTCCCTTGTCATCTTTAAATTGGACTCTGTCAATTAATCCTAGCAGATTTTTCCAGGCCTGCTATCAGAACATTGCAATTGCCCCAGAATACAACTGCACACCAGCGGACTTCTCAGATCACCTAATTGCTGTGTTCCTTCCAATGGCTCCCTGTAGATACCTGCATCAGATTTAACACCAGTCCCCACCTATCTGAAGACGCATGAAGTCAAACCCCATTCTGCACCATGTTCCCGTTGAGGTTCTAGCATGGTTTGACAGGACTAATCCTCACTCAAAGTTCAAGAAAGACATGCTGGGGCATATATTGCGAGCCAGCCTAAGTATAAAAGTAGGTTCATGAGAGAGAAAGTGAAAGTGTGTGTGAAATGTAGGTTTCACTGAGAATGCTCTTGGTATGCTGACATCACTCACACAGCTGACTATTATTTACATTGTAAATTTTTTCATTTAGCACACGCTTTTATCCAAAGCAACTTACAAATGAGAAAAAACACCAAAAGCGATATATCAAGAAGAACAACACAAGTAGTGCTACCATACAAGATCCGTTAATTGAGTTCCAGAAGAAGCAAAGTGTGCAGAGTAGAGGTGTAACTGCCAGAGTAGATCATTTATTTATTTTTTTAGGGTTGGTTACGTGTTGTTGGAAGAGTTGGGTCTTTAACTGTTTTAGA
>JAOUWY010000047.1:11293693-11304458 GCA_025728095.1 Prietella phreatophila | reverse complement strand
CAAATAAAAAAAAAAGGTTTTGTGTTCCAGTCATTGATCATCCATATAATAACACCCACTATTAAAAATCAAGGGTATGTAACATTTTGAGCTGATTAATTTGTGTAAATTCAGTTATTATTGTGTCTTGTGGACTTTATGTAAACATCTGTTATGTGAAATAGCTTATTCAGGATAACACAAAAAAAAATGCAATTTACAATTTTTTTTTAAAATAAATGATTAACGTTTGTATATTCTGTAAGGGGTATGGAAGTGTATGAACAGGTAGCTATTACCCTGTAGTAATACCTACCAGTACAATGACATCACAATACAATGTACAATGGTGAGATACTTCACAATCACCATAGCGACCATGCCAAACCAGAGAAGCTTAATCCTCTTCTTGTGTTCCTGTCAGATTTGACAAATTTACCATTTTTGTTTTCATCTGTTTGTTGCAGTCTTCTTGATGCAATGTAAGACATGTTGCAGCATAAACTAAATGTATAATGCAAGTATCTTTTAACCCGACCTTGACCTAGCAGTCTAGCCTTCAATAATCACTAAGCAAGTTTTTTTATGGTCTGTGCATTAGTACTTCAAATATTCAAATTTTACTTATGAATGAGCGGTGTAATTTCAGTTAAATGTGTTTTATACACCATCAATTCTGAAAAGCATTGTAAATCGTTTGGTGGGTTGTTTAAATGGTTTTATGCAACAATAGGTAATAAATATTAATAATAAATATTTTTAATTATTTTAAAGGACCTGCCCAATTTAACTGCCAAAGCTGGAACACTGTCTTGAACACAGCACATGGGTTAAGACGCATCAGAAACATACTACTACTTTTTCTTCACAGCTCATATTCCAATAATTTCCTGTTGCTGGATATCCATTTCGATTTCTCAAACATGCACATGTGAACGTTCAGCTAGTCAGAGATTTAATACACCTCTTGTAGCCCGGCCCACTCTAGGCCGGCAAAACTAACTCTTCCCAACCTTGTTTCTTTTTCAGTGAGTACTGTACCATGCAGACTATCAAAGTGCACAACATTGTAGTCATGATGCAGTGAGTATTTCACCGTAAATGCCTGGATATTCCCTGAAGTGAATGAGAAGCACAAGTGACACAAATTGTTTTCTTTAGTGAATCACTGGGATAACATTTCACATATTTTGAATCTTGCTTTGCAGGGTCACTGTTACCACGGTGTATTTCGGCCACGCTGAGCAGGTCTCTCAGGAGATGTACCAGTATGTGGACTGTGGGGGAAACACAACATCGCTGCATGAGTACAACCTAAGAACTCCTGCCTCAGATTAATGCTCAAGCAGGGGGTACGCTGTGTTTATCCCTTTTCACTGCAGTCACCAAGTCCGTTATTTTGTCAAATTGCTTGATTCCGTTACATACAATTGTTAAATAACAATGGTGTTTCAAAATCATGAGTAATACACTTTATTTTCCAATCTCCCAAGACTTCTGAATTCTTAGTGTTTAGTGCAAATAAGACAACTGAAAAACCACTCACAGGTGTAAATTTACATACTCTTTTAATGTTTGACAAAAACACTGTTGTTGCAGACACTGCTACACAAAAACTTGAAAGCTATTTGCATAATATCTAAGTTTCTGTATTAAAAAACCATGCACTTTGAAAACTTCTCTGTTCTAATATAGATTAACATTCATGAATATCCGGATGCTAATTGGTCCTGCATGTTTTTGAGATCTGTTTAAGTATGTGCATCATAGTTGCTATATACTAAGTAAAATTATTTACTAGAAGTTTGGTTTATATCCTGGCATTCACAGACCCTCATCTGCTGCATCTCAGCCTGCAGTGGATATTGTTGTTCTCTAGGGGTTGAAGGTTTGCACTTTGGATCTCTTTTTCAGCTTGCTAACAAATTTCCTTTGTCACAGTTTTTGAGCTGTCAGAGATGTAATTTACCTTGAAACACACATTTGTAACAAAAAAAACGCAGCTTATGAAAGAGGAAATGTGTCTGGAAAAAGGAACCAAGTAATTAAACTGTCAGTGTTTGAATTTATGCTCAAACATTCCAGAGGAAAATTTCACAAGCATTAAAGTATATACTGGTTGTGATGAATCTATAGATCACATTTAGAAAGCTATTTCTAAACCTGGCAAGCCAGTTGTGTTGAACGTGATGAATTGTCATTTTTTACATTGTACATGAAATGTTGATAATGGAACAATTAACACTGTTAATCAAGCTTGTATGAAAGCTGCTAGTACAAACATTATTAACCAAAACTAAATAACTGAGTATTAAGTTGATATAGTGTGTTATGTATGAAACATGTGTTAAGGTCCCTTAACCTACAGTCCCCACTGAAAGTATTGGAACAACAAGGCCAATTCTATTGTTTTCGCTATACATTGAAGATATTTGGGTTTGAGATCAAAAGATGAATGAGAAGATAGATCAGAATTTCACCTTTCTCATCATATCTACATCTTGTTGTGTTAAACAACTTGGAACATTGTTGTGTTAAACAACTTGGAACAGACCAGTGTGGAGACCAGAGCCATTTTGAAGCTGAGAAAAGAGGGAAAATCTAACGGAGTCATTGCACAAGCACTGGGCATAGCTATTACAACAATTTGGAATGTCCTGAAAAAGAAAGAAACCACTGGTGTACTAAAACCAGACAAGGAACAGATTGGACAGAGAAAACAACAGTTGATGACAAACATTGTGAGAGCTAGGAAGAAATCCCACAAAACAGTTACTGACATCACTAACATCACACCTGCACCTCCACAGGGCAGGGGTGAAGATACCACAGTCTTCTGTTTGAAGAAGAAGAAGAGTTCAAGTGCAGAAATATAGAGCTCATACCACAAGATGCAAACCACTCATAAGCAGTAAGAATTGGAAAGACAGATTGGAATTCGCAAAGAAATTTAGAGATGAGCCACAAAAGTTCTTGAACCATAATTAACCTCTACCAAAGTGATGGAAAGGCCAAAGTGCGGAGGCTCTACGAAATCTAAAATACAGAAGCTCAGAAAAACATCAGTTAAGTATGGTGGAGGTAGTGTCATGGCTTGGGCTTGTGTGGCTGCTTCTTGAACGGGCTCTCTAATCTTTATTGATGATGTAACTCATGATGGGAGTAGGAGAATTAATTCAGTTTACAAAGTAGCACATTCAATCTAATGGGGGGGAGTGGAAGGTTTTAATCATGCCATGTCAATCACCTACCGAAGGGAGAAACACCCCAAAACAAACAACAACTGAAAGAAGTTGCATTAGAAGTCTGAAAAAGCAACTCAAAAGTAAAGGCAACAGTTTTTTTTTTGTCATTCAGTCACCAGCTGGATGTTGTTTTATATAAAGTATAAAATATTTCACTATCAGCTCCTTTATTTTTGCTCACCTAAAAATTGGGTTGTCTCCAACCAAAGATGCCATGTTTTAAGTTGGTTAACACATCTAGACGTAAACATCAGGAAATTAAAGCTGAAATTCTGATCTATCGTCTCATATTTTACCGAATCCAAATGTCTTCAATGTATAATGAAAAAAATAGGCCTTGCTTTTCTAATACTTTCTGATGGGACTGTGTTTTTTATTTTTGTTTTTAACACTAAAGTGATTCACAATTCGATATTAATCACTGAACCCACTGAATGTTTGTTTCAAGGTCATATGTTTGTCTATTTAAAGTCTTTGCACTCATCTGCTAAGGATCATGATTTTCGTATCTAACATCAGAAAAATATACAGAAGACAAATGGCGGAAGGTGTCATTATATTTAACAGCTGTGTCTAACCGTGTGTGACGTTCTAAGTATTATAGTGTTTCAGCCTAAGCTTTGTTTGCAGAGTTTTAACAAGGAGATAATAGTTCTTTATGCTGAAAGTATCCTGTAATAAAAAGCCTTGTAAAAAAATAGTGCACTAATAGTTTTGGTACATGTTCATCTGAAGCACATTTTCTTGGCTCGAATAAAAGTTTAAATCCTCTTATGTCTTCCTTAATCAGTTTTGCTTATGTGTGCTAATGTTCCACAGATACTGCAGACACAGTCGTGTGGTTTACTTATGGTAGACAGTGGCAGGTTGCTGATTAGTAACTTTCAAGCTGGAACAGTTTCGTTTACAACAAGATTAAGGCTGCTGGTCCTTAATCATGAAGGCTGGAGTGCGAGAGAGCCAAAAATTATATCTTTATACATAACACACATTCTTCTGAGCACTGGTAACTGATAATACACAAACTGGTATTAACATTAAAAACAGGTTCCAACATTTCCCCCCTACTATTTATGAAAATACTATTAAACAAAAGCATGAAAGATCAAATCTGATACCTGAAAAATAATGTAACTGTGCTGCAGGCTAAGTTTATAATTTAACCTTCACTGGCTCTTATTAACATGCTTTTATGAAACATGCGGTTCATTGTTGCTGCATATCATGACATGATGTAATGTAAACCACACTGTCATTTCTAACTTGCATTGATTCAAAACATACACACACACACACACACAGAGTATATTTCAGTTTTCATCAATGCTAGTGATAAGATAATGTGCTTTATAAGCTCATAAAAGCGTTCAAAGTGGCGCTTGCTCTGCCATGATACAGTGAACTTTGCTCAGCAATGTTGTTAATGCAACCTCTGATTATGTAGAGCCTGTTCAGGGGGATGATTCAAAACGAGTGCTTGAAAAATTAACCCTCACATTTTTTTTTTGTTGGTTAAAAATAAACAGTTATCTAACGGAGTCCTGAAGTTAAAAATGAAATGATTTGGTATATTAATGTGTAGTTAACATACCAGATAGGTCTGTTAAATAAGGGTGGGCATTATTGCATAAATATCTCATCAGGATACTTGAAGATGTCTTCACCATACCCTATATGCATATAGATAATTCTTCTGAGGGTTTAAAATTTTTTTTATTTTTATTTTTTAATCCTGACAGAAAAACCGTGATGCTTATGTAATGCTTGGACGGAGCTTTACAGTAAAGGGAATCTGAAGAAGAGTTAAATCTTTCAGTGGTGACGTCACTGTTATGAGTAATGAAGTTAGATCATTTGATGAAGTACAATGAAAGGTCTAGTGACCTAAAAGAGAAATTGGGAACTAAGATCTTCCAGCAAGGAGATGAAAAGTTAAATCCATTGTGTTTGTGGACAGCGTCTGTGCCAGTTTTCACTTTGGTTAAGTTTTACTCCTAAAAACATGTTGGTGTGGATTGATGACTAAATTGCTCCTAGGTGTGAAGGAATGTGTAATTATTTGTCTGCATGTGACTGAGACCCCTTCCATGGTGTATGCTTGCCTCCATTTGGTGTTCCAAGGATAGGCTCCAGATCCTCTTTGACTAGGATGAAGTGGTTACTGATAAATGAATGTTATACACAGACTGTCATCTTTGCTTCCCTTGATGATAAAACCCATTTCAGTGCCTTGTGGTCACTGGACATTACCAGCCCATGATGTCCTCTGCATTGGTTCAGGACCTTGCGCTGTAAGGAAGTGGTGGATATTCCAGAGGCAGAATGCTTAACATCCGATCTAAATGTGTTTCAAAGCTTTTGTGTGGGGAAAAATATGCACCCCAGCAGCAAATTATAAAATTATTTATCATCTACCTTATCTTACCAACTACCTTTCAATCAAGTGCCTATAAAAGTCAATCAGTAATGCATACTCTTACAGTTCTCTAGCAATGTTATCAAGAAGCCTAGTAGGTTTGTGTATGGGATGAACTGTGATGAGTGTGTTTATGTAGGTGAATGTTTTCGGAACACAGCGTTAATCTCTGACTGAGGCAGTGAGGCTAAAGTGGCTCCTGAGCAGCTACAGCAGGATTATAGAGATAATCAAGTGCAGAGGATGAGTGTAGAGCATACAGCAAACCAGTTTTACCAAGTGGTCATTTTCCCACCACAGACAGGCAACTTTTTTTTCTTTTTACTCGTTCCCAGTTCTCGTCATATCTGTACACAGTATTTGGTATGACTCATTTAGGTGTGTCATCTGAGGTGTTCCTGAGGGCCTGAACCCTGACATAAAGTGGTGTATCCTTCTTTTTAATACTGAAGGTATACAAGTATAAACATACTATAAGGATTTTGTTTGGAAAGCTACTGTCCTTCCAGATGTTTATGAATGGTTTGACTGTATGAAATTTTGCCATATTGTCAGTGCCAGGAAAATGCATACACATTGCCTCTCACTCTCGTTCTCTTGTATTCATACATACAGTTGACACTTTCATGACTCATGCACATTTATCCGCAGCTTGTGTTAAATTTGGTATTAAACGTATTTTAAAGACTTTTGACATTTTGCAGTTGCAGGCCTTTTGAAAGTCGTATTTGTTCTGCTGTGTGCTGAGAAAACAAACCTACTTCAGTGCACCCGCCTGAAGAGCACAGACAGCTTAGAGGTTTCTTTTTTTTATTTTATAGAGGTGAATTTAAGCACACTAACTGACCAACAGTCACATTAGATCACATATAAGGTCAAATTATTGTACACCAGTTACATCTTTGTATTACACTGTGTTGCCTTGCATGACTTTATTTAATCTTTTTCCCACATGCTTGCAAAATCATACTTTGCATGCATCAGTTAACATGAATATCTTGCAACAGTTAAAGTTAGGGTTAGCCCCTTTATTAGCATTTGCACTTTTAAAACTTATTTGTATGAACAGGAACAAAATCCAATCAATTTCTGTTTAAAACTCTCATGAGATAGGCTTCCTTCCTGCATGATATACAGTTCTGTTGAAATAAAGTCCACAGAGATAAAGATCATGTTGCCTTTTATTGCATTTCTCCTTCCACTGAAATTTGTCAAATGTGAGTCAAGTGAGTGGGTTTTTCTTTCTCCTTCTTTCTTTGACACTCTGTTTCTGCATACATCTGTCTACTTTGGGTTGGAAATTTGTTGAACACGCCCACTTGCCCTCTGGGCTCTGTAGAAGTAGAAGAGTGTTATACACTGCCACTATTGATTTCAGCCCTGTCAGGCAGCTGTGTCTCACACCACACTCGCAGCTCCATACACCTAGACTACTCACTCCACACAGCCATGGCTGTCTATCACAAGGAGTTTGAACAGGCAGGCAAGAAAACAGGCCTTCAGATCTGGAGGATCGAGAACATGGAGTTGGCACCAGTTCCAGAAAGCCTGCATGGGAGCTTCTATGTAGGTGATGCATATTTAGTCCTTCGCACAGTCAAACAGAAAAATGCCTGCTTCTATGATCTGCACTTCTGGCTAGGTGAGTTACAGAACACACAGTATTTATTTTCTGACAAGAACTTTATTCGTGTTATTTGTTTGGAGTTTGAAATAAGAGCAATGTGCTTATGCCGTCATGATTTTTTTAAAATGGGCAATTCAGTCTATTCAAAGTACATTAACGTGACCTGTCAAAATGTGTGTGGCATTTCCCTGTGGATGTATCAATTCATTGATAATATTATAATGTGTAAACTGAGATAAGTAAGGCTTAATAAAATCTGGCTCGAGGAGAAAGTGGAATGGGGAAGTATATCAAGTGTGTCGTTTGCATGTCAAACCCATGATGCAAAGTCCTTTTTTGTCTCTATGACACTGACCTCTATCTTATACTGACACACGTTTGAGGGAAAGAGATGTCTGAGTAATGGAAACTTGAAATGCATGGCATTGGAAAATGAGTGAAATATCATAATGATTTTGCACTCGTCTTTGAACTGGTAATTAAAGCATAACTAATGGTAATTAGACAGCTCACAGGCATGACACATTTTCCGATATTTTTGTGATGCAAATGAACAATCTGCAGTGACACTCTACTACTGATGTGTTCTGATCTTTGCTGATAACATTACGTTGCACTAGAACATATACTGATGAAATGATAGAAATTGTATCAGTTCACTGCACATCCAAAGTTATATGCTTGGCTAGCTGTCGAGTGGCTTCATGGTTTCAGAGGAAGTAAGTCTGCACATTAGTGCATGCATGCAAATAATTCAAACCAGTTCTGGCTTACTATAGTCTTATGACCAGTGAAAGCTTGCAAAACCAGATCTGATGTATGTTACAATTTGCAAACAATTCAAATCAGATCTGTTTTATGCTATTATTTCTTTAACTTCACCAACATAAGAAAAAAAAATTGACTATTGACATGTTGCCTTGTCTCTGCTCTTAAGTCCTGTCTTTCTTTCAACTCACACCATTAAGAATCACTGACCACTTGGGATGTAATGGGCTCTTAATGGATTTTCTGTCCATCACATCCTCATCCTAGGAAAGGAAATACTCTAATGCACTTCATCAGATAATGGAGAGGAATGCATTCAAGGCATTTTATGAAGAAATCATATCAACCACAAGCGTTTTTATCGTGCTTCTGTGCATCTTGTAGTTTCGCATAAAAATTGGTTGCAAAGCATAAAATGTGTTACCCTACAACTTGAGAGTTTAACACAATGAGTACTAACAGTTTTGCAAAAGTGTGAAAACAGACTAACTGCTTATAGTCACAAACTGAACACTAATGCCACTGATGCTAATTCATGTAATATGCAACAGTGGAAAATTTTAATATGATGAAATTCATATACAGTGCCTTGCGTAAATATTATGAAATACACAATCACAACATTTAAGGGATTTTTTTTTGTAAATAATTTGCACACTAATAATGAATAATGAATATTACTTATTCGCTAATGTCTTTCTATCTGTATATATTGCTGTATCTGTCCAGGTAAGGAGTGCACTCAGGATGAAAGTACAGCTGCAGCCATATTTACAGTACAGCTAGATGACTATCTAGGAGGAAAGCCAGTTCAGTACCGAGAACTCCAGGGCTGTGAATCTACTGCTTTCACCAGCTACTTTAAAGGAGGGATCACATACAAAGTATGTTTTCCCACATAGTTCTTAAACTTTTGCTTTTTGAGACTGTAGCTTTAAGTGCTTCATATTTGTTATAAAGCGCTTGTTTACATTTTTCCTTATAATGATTGTCTGTTTAGGAGAATGTTTGTGCAAATGTTTGTAGTTTTGCAGACAGGACTGATGCATGGAGTTAAAATGAGGCTCGCAGAGTAGGAAAGTGAGAAAAACTTTGTTTCTTTATGACTCCAGGCAGGAGGTGTGGCATCAGGGTTCCAGCATGTGGTCACCAATGACCTCAGTGCCAAACGGCTCTTCCACATCAAGGGCCGGCGTGTGGTCAGAGCTACAGAAGTACCTCTGGACTGGGCCAGCTTCAACAAGGGCGACTGCTTCATAGTGGACTTGGGTGCAGTAAGGGCCCACAAAAACACAATGGCATTAGACACTACATAACTTTAAATGATCTTAATCAGATAATAGACAAGATAAGATCAAGTTTATTTGGTCTTAAAGAAAATTCTTGAGGTATGTCTAGGGTATTTATTGCTGGTGAGTTACAAGCTTAACTGTAACTTAACTTATAATATTGCCTTGTTCCATTTCTGCTTTAAAAATATGCTAATAAGAGCACTCATTTCCAGAGAAGGCAAATGGTAAAATCAGTTATGTACTTTCTAAATACACTTCAGTACACTCTACACTTCAGTAGTATGAAACAGGATCCATTGCACACCACACATGTGCTGTGTATGTACAATGGGAGGGGATGGTATTTTAATTGCTCCGAAGCCATTATTGTCAACATGGAGTTAGACCGAACTCAAGGATCAGGATAGGATTAGCAAGGACACAAGATACATGATATTGTTTAAACAAGGTGCCTTGTTTGGCAAGACAAATACTGTACAGTATATGGCAAGATATTACTTTAGAATTTATTGACCAGCTTCAGCTATCATTCAGACAGTTGTGTTGGTAATGAAATCAGATAAGCACACCAATATCATTTAAGCAAAACCTTCTACATGTATTCAATCAAAAGTGTATTGGATAATATGTCGATAACAACTTGTGAAGATATTTTACAGTATAGTTTCAAGCAGTTTTTAAATGTTATTTCACATATAGTTTACAGTATATAGGTTAAAAAAAATACAAAAGCAAAAATATGTACATGTATTATTAGGCTTTATTTCAATCATAGTGTCCAGCAATGCACAAGACATTACATGACTCAGCATTTGACGTAATGAAAGTGTTGATTTATGCTAATAGTAGAAGCCCAAAAAAGAGACATAATGCACATGGATTTTATTAGATATTACAGTAAACTCATGATATGTACAAATTTTGATATACCGATGGGTCACAAATTAAAGGGGCCTCCTAATTGCTCTGAGTGAGTGTGTCCCCTTAGAGGGAAAGAGTCCAAAGTTCTTCTGACTGATCACCTTTATCTTTTGACGAAACATTTCTATCCTGATGGTAATGCTCTGTTCCCCCATCTACAGTGCACAAGGGATGACTGAATGTTTTGATGGGTACCAGTTAAACAATCATCAAATCACCTGTTGAGGGAATATATTTTGGTACAATGGCTTTCATACCTCCAGTGCAGTTCCAACTTGTGCTGGCTCAACACATTATTAAGACATGCTATGTTGTTTTTTTTTTCCTTTAATTTGTCACCTGTCTGTACCTCGGTCCGATCAGTGCATGCAGTAAATGTTTCATCATATGATAAATTAGATCAGCCAGAATAAATTTGTATTAGTTTGCACTGGTGTTTCACTTTTACACTTATTTTAACATACTGAGAGGACCCAGAGCAAAACCAGGAGATTTCTTCACAGGCTGATTTATCTTC
>JAOUWY010000047.1:11275165-11287317 GCA_025728095.1 Prietella phreatophila | reverse complement strand
TGTGAGTATTCAGCAAGTATAAGAGTGAAGGCATACCAGTAAAACTGTATACTTAGTGCTAAGACAGTTTGGAATGTGAGTATTCAGCAAGTATAAGAGTGAAGGCATACCAGTAAAACTGTATACTTAGTGCTAAGACAGTTTGGAATGTAACATTTGCTGTTTTTGCTCTACAGTATATTAAATGAGGCATTTTAAAATGATAGCTTATGCATTGGGTATTTTGGTCTCCACATTTGGCTTGATAAACATTTCAGTAAGCATCACATGTAATTCCTGGCTGTATTCTGTCCTGTCTGTAATGCAGCCATGTTTGGTTCCTGTGTTTTATGACCTTTTCTTAGTTTAGCAGATAATCCGATTTAAGTTTTAGTACAAAATAATTATAATTTCTCAACATGCATTATTTAAGTCATTGCATTATTTAGGTTATTTATATGTGTAGTTTTATTCAAACTTGTTCATGGTAGTGGTGACTCAGTGGTTATGATGTTGGACTACTGAGAGATAAATACAAGTTGCTCTTTGTCAAATGACATAAGTATAATTTTTTGACAAGCCAGAGAAAGTACAGCTTTTTGAAATACCATCTTAGAGACTCATTTCATAATAGCAACATATTTATTCCAATTTCTATATATTATTTGCTTCATGTTTAAGAAAATAACAACTCATACAGTCATGTTTTATAGCATAATAACCAGAAATAAATCACACACTTATGATTCATACTCAGATTGAAGAAGTGCCTGGTGAGTTCACTCAGGATGACCTGGCAGAGGATGATGTCATGTTAATGGACGTCTGGGATCAGGTAGAGTAGACAAACTCTTACATGAATTATACATTTTAATAGGTGAATATGGAAAAAAAAATCTATCACTCTCTATATGCATGTATATATCTGTGATCTGAAGAAGTCATTGGACTGTCAGGCACTCACATAGTGTTTTACAGGTGTTTATCTGGATTGGAGCTGATGCCAATGAAGTGGAAAGAACGGAGTCAGTAAAGTCAGGTGAGCAGCACACATTTATTTCTCTGCAATAAAATCCACCACATTAAGCTGGATAATACCATAACAGTATCATTTAACATAATCATGTGTCAAAATGGAGCACTAATAACACTCAAATGCACATGTAACGACATTGAAATGGATTACAGATTAAATCATTGCCAGCATCATTTTGGAGTAGAAAATGACGGTGAAATATTAGATTCTCGAATTGTTTTTGAGCCTTGGGCCTTACATTAAGTGCTACCATACAAGTGTAACCTACAACAAAATCTTAAATGTCCTAATCATAATTACATAATTGCTGATTTATGGGTCTGTAGGTTAAACAGAATGACTTCATTTCAAGTCAGGTTTACTGCCATTGTACTAATGCTAGAGGTGATTTGAATTGTTAATGATATTTGGTTTAGTTTGTCTAGTTGCTTAGAGTCAATATTGAATCAAAAAGCATGTGCATTTTAATTAACGTGCCTAATATGATTTAAAAACTTATACATTTGAAGGAATTAAAGGCTTAAAATGTACTTTGTGGAAGAAAAGGCTGTTTTCCCGTAATTAGAAAGGGTTCAACAGAAATTTACATATCTGAGAACAGTGCAATACACAACACAATACACACAGAGTCAAGGCCGGTGTCTATCACGGAAGTATGTGTAAACAGCATTGTACAATCAAGGAAGCACAGACCTCTAGAGGTGAAAAGGTGAAAAATCTCTCACTGATTGCTGATTTACCATTCCTTTACAGCCAAGGCATATATCGACACGGACCCATCAGGACGGGATAAGGGGACATCCATAGTGATCGTGAAACAGGGCCATGAGCCCCCTACCTTCACCGGGTGGTTCCTGGCATGGGACTCCTCCAAGTGGCAGACTGGGAGCAAAAAGTAAAGGCACAGCATGTCATTTTCATCTCAGGGAGTCTCTATGACTGTGGCTACATCTAGGTGAAGACAGGCTATGCCTTAAAACTAACATATCAAACATGCATTTATGTCAAAATAGTACCTTATCATAGGTTACCTTTCCTTTTCACTGGAATGGTGCACATTGCTTGTTAATGTGTATCATTTATCTGCGAAGCTGAATGAAGTAAATTGTTACTATAAAAGCTCAAGTTAATACAGTGGTTCTTAAGTTGCAATTAGATACTTTAAATCCTTCTAAATAAGAAATTCATACATGACACCATATAAAATATAAAATATATGTACTAAAGGTACAGAAGATGTACTCCAGAGTGTACCATCTTAAAGACAAGAAAACATACGGGTTAGTACCATTTTTTTAATTGTACTTGCATGCATTATTCTTCCCTGCATTTCCTAATGTGTCTGGCTTATGGTATTTTTTTATACTGCTTGATAAAATAAAATAAAAATCAATAAAAAATATTTTTAAAATGTTTAGAACGTTGTCCGTTTCACTTGAGTCACACCTACCTCAGTGATGAATGATCGTCTCAGTGAGTAACCTTAGGCGTAGGCTATCAGTTATTTTAAAAATGCAATCAAGGTCGATGCCAACTGTAGCCTAATACTACAGTACAGTAGCTATCTCAGACATTGTTCCAGGGAAAATAAAGTGATATGGAAACCAATGGCCGCTAGATGGCAAGCACGAGAAAGAGACGGGTCGACAAACCGAGCACTTGTCCTACTTTTCTTATTTATCCTCAGAAAGGAAATAATCTCATGGATATCGAATTAACACTATTTCAGTCCTAAAGACAAATGAAAACGACGGTTGTGTATTTGTACGAAACACAATACAGTACAGCCAGTCTGGACTCTTGTTCTTTGCCCCTTTTTGGAGGTCAAACACGTGTTAATGGCCTGGTGATCAAACTCATCTCCGCCTCATCGGCCGATAGATGGAGTTGTTGATGGATCTCGAGACACCGGCTCTTTTCATCAACTCCCACTTTGAGCAAAGACCCATTCTCTTCAGGGTTCATTTAGATCCTGAATATTATTTGTAACCGAAAGAAAGTGTGCACTATTAACCATTCAACAATTCACTTAAAAAAAAAATATATATATATACCTATGCATTTAAGACAAGTATGCTAACTGTTGATAAGAATGCTACCTTCAATGCAATCTATTCTTTTTTTTACTCTATTTAGGTAACTTCCTAACAATATCTCTACAGTGTATAATAATACATTCAATGGATGTAGCACAACAATGAAGCGTTATCCACCAAACTGCATGATAAAAATACATATAAAATGAAATGTTTAATGTGTTTAAAGTAACCGAGTAACATTATTAATATCGATTTACTTTATGTATTTGTTTTGGCTATAATTTAGTAAAGGAGGCCTCATTGGTAATCTTGATCTTGTATCATAAGATCAGTCTTGTATATAAAATCAACGTTAAAGTACAATTTCCAGCACTCCAGTCTTGGGTCTTGAACTCATATTTACAATAATCCCCACTGCACATCAACGCGACACAGAAAATCCTTATCATAGTCCGCAAGCGCGCGCGGTTGGCGGTAGGTGTGTCTCGGACAAAAGATGAGCGTGACTTCTGGCCAATCATCATTGAGCAAAGCCGCGAGCGTGTATTGAAACGGACCAATCAGGAGCTCTTGCATGTTGTCAGCCGACACAGCAGGGCTCGAATAAACTGGCAGGCGGCTTGCTGTATGTATCAGTCAGGGACGGCGAGTCAGGGACGGCGAGTCAGGGACGACAAGTCAGGGACGGCGAGTCAGGGAGCCGCGGCGCTGCATAGAGACGGGCAGTTGTAGTTGGCTCATGTCGAACGGTCTTTAAATAGAGAAAAGACGTCGCTGTGGAGACAAATATTCGAAATTATCCTTTCCAAACAGCGGACGAAGCGAGTAAGGTGAGTGTCTTCACATCCACCTGTGTGTTATGTGCCGGTAAATTTATTCTAAGGGGCTTTACTGATGATGATGAAGATGATGATGAAGATGAACACACCGCCGCAGCCTGATGCACGCAATTCCGACTCACTTGTTGGCAGCAATTACAAATTGATCCGCTTTTATTTTACGGCAGTGTTTCCCTTAGCAACTGCACTCACAGATGGCCGGCGACAGCGTCTTAGTCGTAAAGCAGATTATACCCGATTTATCATCGTTACATTTGGTTAGACAGTGACCAAACTAACGGGTTTCCGTTTTATTTTCTGGAAGCACCTGCAGCACATTTATCCTGAAAAAGTGGCATGAATAGAAGCCAGTGGGCGGACAAGAAGCTCGTTCTTGTCATTCATTGTGGATTTTTATTTATTTATTTTAAATTGCAGTTGAATGGGATTAGGCTTTGGCAGTAGAGAGAATTAGCCTATGAAACCTCTGTGCTTTCCACTGCTGCTACATGTGCAAATTGGGTCTCGGGCTCCTGCTGATTTTATTCCACATTCATCCTTCCTGCCTTGAAGTGACACCCAGCTAAGATAAAGCTGTGTGCGATTTTAGAATGACAAAAGGAAAGCCCACTTTAGATCCAGTTTCTCAAGCTGAAAACCAATGAACTGTGTGTTTGTTAGGGACTCACACTGCTGGCCTCATTGCATCAGCTCTCTTTTCATCTGCTTTCAGGTTCTTGTGGTCTCCAGGGAGTGAGAGAAGCCTTGCGACTGCTTGGTGAAGCAATAGTGGCTTCTGGTCTCTTTAGACTCCCTTTTCACCTTTGTGAAGATGGGGAACGGCTTATCAGAGCCCCATGGCATCTTCCCGGGACTGCCGTCGTTCCAGGCCTTGCATATTGTCATTCTCGGACTGGATTGTGCCGGCAAGACTACAGTGTTGTACAGGCTGCGCTTCAACGAGTTCGTGAACACGGTCCCAACTAAAGGCTTCAACACTGAGAAGATCAAATTGGTTCTGGGCACAAAAAGTCGGACGGCAGCCTTCCACTTTTGGGATGTAGGCGGTCAGGAGAAGCTGCGGCCGCTGTGGCGCTCATACACACGCTGTGCCGATGGTCTTGTGTTTGTGGTGGACTCTGTGGACACTGAGCGCATGGAGGAGGCCAAAACAGAGCTGCACAAGATCACAAGGCTGCAGGAGAACCAGGGTGTTCCTGTTCTTGTGCTGGCCAACAAGCAGGACCTGCGTAGTGCGCTACCGCTGGGTGAACTCGAGAGGCTGTTGGCGCTCAATGAACTTGGTTCCCACACGCCTTGGCATCTCCAGCCGGCTTGTGCCATCATTGGAGAGGGCCTACAGGAGGGTCTGGAGCGTCTGCACGGCATGATCAGCAAGCGGAGGAAGATGATGAGGCAGCAAAAGAAGAAGAGATGAGTGTGATGGGTTAGTCAGGTTCACTCATCTTGTGATTACATGCCTCCTGTCACTGTGCACTGGTGGAACCATTGATTTTACTGGTTGAGTTTTATCAGCCTGATTGATAGAGCAGGAGGGATACAGTTCAAAGACTGTTCGTTAACCACTGTAGACTATTGATTTGTCACCCTGGTCGTGGAAGGGTGTGCCGGAGTTGTCCAGATGACATCACAGGACCTTTGATACTACTTCAGTGGACATGTTGTTCATTGACTTCTTATGAAAGCAAACACTGGAGGAGAAACTCGTACATCGTGATGTTCCTTGACCGCCAGTGTTAAATAATCTGTGATCCACATGTGAACTAATGAAGCGAAAAGATAGATTACCAAAGCCCCTGTGGAATGTTCTGAAATATCTAATGTACACATAGTGGTGATCTTTCACTCCTGTTCATGTGCTAAACACAAGCCTTTTTTTATTGGACCATTGTTGCACAACAGAGGTGGCGTTGTACGGAGAACCAGGATAAGCTTTATGCGTCACTACTTGGGAAACACACAAATGATTACGTATAACGTCAGAGAACTGAGTGCTTCACCAGCCAAAACACATGCAGTCCTGCACTTTCATGTGTCTTGTTTGAAGGTTAACAGGACTTCTCCCAGGGTTCCTGAAGTTTTTCTGTCTTTACAATCAAAGTGGAATGATGGTGTTATTTCTAGTACTATACACCATGTGTGCTTCCCTCTACATTTAAATGCACTTTAGCAAACCCCTTTTGTAGACTATGAACATCAGATTTTGTATAAAACCTATCACATTGCTTCAATTGAAGCGTTTTATAAGTTGTTTCATGTTCAGGTGTGTCATTTTGTCACTGAGTATGTGTGTGATGGAGGGCTTTGTATGTGTCAAAAGTTATGCGTCTTGAATAAAACAACAGATTCAATCAAGAAACTTGAATATTTTGAGTCCTGATAGTGTAATGCATGCTTTTCTCTGCTTTTTATTGTAATCATAAGCCAGTGAATATTTATGGAATTTATTATATACTATTTCCTAATCTGATAATGATATCTGGACAACTGAATTCAGTGGACGTTGGCCTTTTAGTCTGTGGCATGGAGAAATTGTACCATGCCTTATTTAAAACTGGTAAACGGAAGTGCTCCATTCCATGGGAGTAACACTGCACTTTCCCCTCATCAGCCTCCTCCACAACGATGTAAAAGCTGATAGACACACACACACACACACACACACATGTCCATTTCCCATTTTGAATGCTGTCAGTTAAAACCTCTAGAGTTTTACTGGAAGTGAGCTATTTAAAGGCTCAACAATACAGCAGATTGATAAGATCTGTCTATATCAATTACATTATGGTGCTTTAGAGATATCTGATCACACAAAAATGGCCCAGGGCAGCAGAGTGACTCGGAGGGTAGTGTTTCCATCTCAAAGGGTACCTGGTTTGATCCTGAGCTCAGGTAACTGTCTGTGCTGAGGTTCACGTGTTTTACATGTGGGTTTCCTCTGGGGGCTTTGGTTTCAATCCACCTTCCAAAAACATGCAGGTAGGGGAACTAGCTATGCTAAACTGTGGTTTCTAAAGATGAATGAAAAAATGGCCCGTGTACATCCTACAAAGATAAGCTAGCTAATAACTCACAAGTTCTTGCAATAACTTCTCATTATATCCTAGGAAAGCATGGAGCTGTAAATAGTTGATATCTGAACATCATCTCAAACTTGTCAAGCTCTCAGTCTAGTTGGCTTTGACTAAAGTTCCCACAGAGGTGTGTGTTGACTTTGGAAAGGATCTGGCATGACTGTGTTTAGGAAACGCTTCTCTGAACAATGAGGTGCTAACATGGGGACAGGCCTTTCCAGCAGCTGACGCATCAAAACAGGAGATTTGCTGGACTTATTTGTGCTTATTTTTGCTCTTGTTGGAGGGAAATGTTAGAGATGTGAGAGAAGAGCACCTGTGGCTATGTTTCCAGGCTAGAGATATATTGAATGGAATTGCCATGCTTCTAATTGTGGTCTGGTTTAGGAAATATGCAAAACAATTGCTGCAGTTTACAATATGGAAAAGAAAAGTTATGTTTGGCACAGCTATGTGGAGAACATACAATCACATCTAAAAGAATTCTTAATTCCAACCACCATTGCATTTTTAGAAAGACGGCACCAAGACTCAGTAATGAAGCATGGATTGCTGGAGGGTGAGTGAGAGAGATAGAACATGAGTGCAGTGAGGAAGAGAAAGAGAGAGAGCAGTGTTTTGCTTACTGGTTTGGGTCTGTGTTTAAAATGGTTTTGAAAAGAGGACTAGAAAATCACACCTGACAGTCTCTGCCTCCCATATTATGTGGATTTGCTGAGGAATTTTAATGATTCAGAACATACCAGGCCTCTGTGGTTTCATGTAAAATAAAGTCTATGCGGGGAGCTGGCAGTGTGCCAAGTACCCAGTGATTTGTTCCATTACTGCTTAAGTAGGGCCTGGTAGTTCCCATGATGGTGAGAGGAAGTAGACCTGGTTTATCAGACCCTCCCTACAGCTAATAGGTCAGTTGTACCCATACACCCACATCACGCCTCTGGCTTTTCCTGTACTACTGTGGCCTCTAGCCTGAACAAATTTCCTTTTGATCATGTGATGTCATTAACAGAGGATTAAAGGGCTTTGTGTGGCACAGCAGAGTTTATTCTGCCTAGCACACTTCCTGTTCCTCTTGTCCCAGAGCTAGAACATACTTTCTCAGACTATGGTGCACTACTATTCCACCTCCACCTTCACACTACTCAGTTCATACACGGCATTGTGCTACTACACCCAATTATAAAAAGGCACCTAAGGCACCTTAAAAGAATGCTCATGGTCATAAAGTCTCATCTACACTGTCATTTAGGTCTTACAAAGAGGAATGTTGGGCAGATCTGCTATGTTTCTTTCATAGATGAGACTGATTGTGATTTCCTATTTGTATGATAAATATTGCATCTATGCAGTGAAGATGAAGACAAATTTGACCCTCACATAAACATGTATAAATGCCTACAATTATAGGCTTCATTCGATACAGTGAAGAGCAAACTTACATTAAATGAAAAATAGAGGTGAAGTAATGGCAGACAGGCTCTATACTTTATAACAAGGTTAGGAACACTTCCTGATTTGGGCAAATACACTGAACGGAATCTACCGGTAATAAAATTGCTTTAAAACAGCAACTGATAAATGGCACTTCATTTAAATCCATATCAGTTAATGTACTGATGTCTCTGTGGTTTCATTCATTCAGTCTGGCTCCTTTCTAAAGCGACAGACCTGTTTAAATTTAGATTAGCAAAACCTTTGAGCAGGATAGCCTATCACAGATGCCTAGCTGCATGGCTGAGGGTCGAATAAGTGTCTGTGACGTGAACAAGCCTGGGTGGGGTTGGTGGCTTCTAAGCAGAAGGGAAAGCAGACAAAGATAAGTGTAGAACCACTCCCTGAGATTATTTCTGACTCACGCCCTCTCTTCTCAGAATATCTTGACTGTCTTCTCAACCTTTCTGTTGCTGCGTGCCTAATGACTCTGACTGTTGCATTAATGTCATTTTAAAAAAAAGCTTCACTGCACATAATTAGATAGTCAATTTATTTCAGTCTCAGAAATGATAAAATAAAACATTAAATATCTTGGAAATCTTGAAAGGGAGGCATTCTTAGCTGCAAAATTACTGCACAGTCATTTCATCTATTGTTGCAGCTTATAATAATGAGGGTATAGTCATTACACGAATAGGCAATTATTCCAAGTGCTTCCAGGGCTCTCTATTTTAATCATGCGTCCTTAAATTATAAAGACAAGATCTGGCTTTTTGCACTTGCTAACTTATAAAACAGTGGCAATTTTCATGTCCTACCCAAGTGGTCATTTAATTATTATATACTGTATATAGCTAAAGAATGTAGATTCAGTTTGAAGGACACTCATTGTTTTTTCCTCAGAGGATTAGCATCTGATTTAACACATCTGTGCATGTTGAACAACTGCACACACATGCAGCTTGATTGCTAAATCTACCACAGTTTACTTGCCTGTCTCAGGGCTTGTCTGGGTTTATTTGGATTAACACTGCTTTGGTCTGGTGGCTGCGTGATTCATGCTTGCACGAAAGCCACATGTCTAAGATTGCCAGCTTTGTTTGAGGAGAAAATCAAAAGTAAAAGTTAAAAAAGAAAAATAGAGGAAAGTGATGAATTAACTCTTTGTTAATGTTGCTTTTAAGTGGAGTCAGAAAGTGTGACTGCACATAAGAAGCCACAGTAGGTGTATTTTGTGTTGACTTATGTTGGACAGGAAGCAAGGGTCCATTCGACCTTGTCCATTTCCTCTCTTTCTCTGATTAGAGGTCACTGGTCATGAAGATGGATTTATGAAACCTTAAACAACTGCGTCTAACAAAAACATTTTGTACAACACAGTAATTCACAATATTTTTCATTTCCATGAAATTAACACCTCCTTTCACTTTCCTCAAAAGCTGTTTAATGTGACCAGATGGAGTTCAGTAAACATTTGACTTTTTATTCAGATGCATCCCCTTTGTATTTCAATCTACAAATAAGAAATAAATGGAGTGAATCTGACGTTGTTTTTAAACTTATTAGTCAAGTGTGAAGTGTTCTGTGGTTGTACTTCAAACATGCCATCAAAACAAGCTGTAATACCTTACAAATGCCAGGTTTAATTCAGCCAGAGCTTGTTAAAAAACAACAACTTCACTTTCATCAAAAGACTTTAATCTGAAACACATTTTAAAATTTATGAATTATGCACAAGTATGACGGCACAGCTGCAGTCTCCTCATTCAACTTGCAGTAAAGTGAACGGCTGTAAGGGGATTAACTGGTATAATTGTTAGCAGTGGATAGTCATTTCTGGATAATATTCAAGGATTTCGGAATAAATATAATGGTTTATGGGGTAATGTGCAAATTGAATTACCCTCCCACTGTGTGGCAGGGTTTTGTACAATAATTGTTGATTCTTGGATTTCAGGGTCATAATATTCATTTGTGAATAAACTTTAAGTTTCATAAAACTTTGTAAATCCTTTCAGTTAATTAAAAATTAAAGAGAGATGGAGAGTTGAACTTTGGGTGTGGATCTCAACACTAGGCAAGGAAGTATGGATAGGAAGTATTCTGCTTTGTTGTTTGGTTTGCAGGGTGGGGATGTCCTGAGCTTTCTATAACATCAGCCATGTGCTTAGAAACCTGAATGATGAAATGAATACATGAAATTCTTGTTTTTGTTAAACAACCATTATAAAACCAAACTATTATACTGTCCAAATGTCTCTATATATTATCTTCATTAATATAATGCCATAATCAATGAATTTAAATAAATATGCAGATTAAAAATGTCCCCTTGAGCTTTTCCTATCCTTGAAAGCTAGACAGCTGATTCATTGCTAATAATCTAGTTTGCACGTGTAACAGGTAGACACGAGTAGGATTTTACCATCAAAGTACAGTTTATTTCGTTATATTCTCAGATTAATTAAATTTGCTAGCTAGCTAGCTAAATATCTTAAAATATAGGTTCTGTGGCTAAAAGTGTTTGGTTAGCACATCATATTTTATAATTTGTATTGATGCCACAAATTCTCAAATCTGATTGGTCAGGTGTTGGTTAATTTTGTCTATAATTTCGATTAAATTTACTTAAAATATTTTTTCTACTTTCTAACTTAAGTGGTCAGCACCTACATAGCACTTTTATTGTCTCACTCACCTATTCACACACACCAATGTTAGCAGAGCTGCCATGCAAGGTGCTAACTTGGCATCGGGAGCAACTTGGGGTTCAGTTTCTCACCAAGGGACACGTGGAGTCATGTGGGCCGGGAATCAAACCACCAACCCTACGATGAGTGGACAACCCGCTCTACCACCTGAGCCACAGTCACCCATGGCTGTGAACTGAAATTAATTTTCTAATTCTCAGTTAACAACATTTTTTGTTTTATTAATTACAAGACTGAGAGAAAAATGTAAGGCTAGTTTGGGCACATGTGTTTATAGCTGCTATAAAATAAGGGATTACTACTTTGTCCCCTGGGTGTTCCAACATGTAAGTACAAACAGTTAAAAAGCAATGTTGTGGCATTCATTAATGTTCTCAAGCTGAGCTCATACATAATGCACTTGAATTAATAATCTGTTCTCCCATATTACCTCACCTTTAAATTTAAAAGTACATAGCCTATTTTCCTGTCTCTCATTAGGAGTTAGGTAATTCCATCCTGTCCATCCATTTTGCATACTGCTTATCCTACACAGGGTCACAGGGAGCCTGGAGCCTATCCCAGGGAACTCGGGACACAAGGCGAGGGACAGCCTGGCTGGAATATCTTTGAACTGCGGGAGGAAATAGGAGTACCCAGAGGGAACACCCGAAGAACAGGGAGAACATGCAAACTCTGCACATTTGAACCCCCCACTCTGGAGGTGTGAGGCAAACGTGCTAACCATTTAATCACCATGAACCTCCATCTTGTTATTTCCTCAAATAAATATTCACATGATAAACAAGTTGTTAAAAAAAGTCTGTGCCCTAAAGTCCTTACGTGACTGTAATCTCCTAGTACCTACCTACTGATGATTATTTCCATACCTATTGAAATAGGTATGGAAATGATTTAACAGCCCTTCCTTCTCATGCACATTGCTCACTCATCTAGAAGACATAGAGGCCTTGCAGTTAAACAACTCTTCTTGGAATAGTGGGAAAAAGGCAGTGTGAGTGCCACTGGAAGCACAGAGGGTTGTCACCATCTTGGAGATC
>JAOUWY010000047.1:11228217-11239980 GCA_025728095.1 Prietella phreatophila | reverse complement strand
GTGTGTGTGTGTGTTTGTGTGTGTGTGTGTGTGTGTGTGTGTGTGTGTGTGTGTGTGTGTGTGTGTGTGTGTGTGTGGATGTGTGTGAGGTAGAGAGGGAGTCTGGGTGTGGGGATGTGTGGAGGGGGAGTTTAAGGATTCCTAGGGAGGAAGGTAGCAGTGATCCCTTAGATGGATACTTTTCCCTCATGATAACACAAACAATCGGCTAAGGCTTACAGTGACCAGATGTGTGGAAAGCAGTCATACCAAAGCTCTATTTGCTGGTCACTCTGCTACTGTGCTCATACTGTGCAGATAGAGGAAAAACCAAAAGCATGATTAAACCAAAAGCACAAGATTAATAAGTGATTGCAAACCGATAGTCTTTTTAGTGTGCAGATTTTACTCCCTATGGTTTTATTCAGTTTTGGGAAATTTTCAAATGTAATCGGATATGTGACTCTATAAAAAATGTCGCTCACCTAATTGACAACAATTCTCCCTATCCCCGAGTTTCTTTTAAGGTTGGGAGGGGCTGGAGGGTGGATCTGTAAGGAGCTAGGCAAGAGTTTGAAAATGGGCTCTTAAAATAAATGCTTCTAAAAAAAGCTGTGCTGTTACTACAGTTGGGGAGACAGACAGCCATACAGCTGCACAATGCCTGGTAATTTGGGACAGGTAAGTTTGTAGCTGATGCTACATGCAGGTATACTCTTACAGAGTGGTATTAATTCCTGAAATGCCCACAGAAACTTACAGTTGCATGGATTTGTATGTATATATATATTTCCCCCACTGCTGCACCTTTAGTACGCCACCTGGTGTTATAGTATTGTAAATATCTAATCAAGTACTCATTTTCCCCTTTATGATATTTTCTAATGTGATTTAAAAAGATGGAATGTTTTATGAAAAATAAAACTTTATAAAAAAATGTTCGCGTTTCAAATTTGTAACATAAATTCCTACAGTCACAACAGCTGTTAACTGTTATGTATAGATATTTGATCATTAATCATAATGCGTTATGATGTGTATTTGTTAATATATTATTTTAATATTATAAATTCTTTATTCTAATATTTTGAGATACTGGAATTCCCTGAGCTGTAAGCTGTCATCATCAACATTAAAACAAAAAAGGCTTGAAATATTTCACTTTATGTGTAATGAATCAAGAATATATGACAGTTCCACTTTTTGAATTAAATTACAGAAAAATATAACTTTTCCTAGATATTGTCATTTTTTTAAGATGCACCTGTATATTTGAGATTGGTAAAAACTGCCATCCCTGTGACTTCAGTGCAACAGACTACTAACTTTACACGGGAATAACTAAAATATAGCACCGACCAATGAATCATCACCAGAATCACAAATATTGCGATATAACCATATTTAATGTGTTTCAGGGTGGACGTCTTTAAGTTTCAGTCTTCCATATTTGTATATTTTTGGTTTTGGTACTGTGAATGGCCAACCTTGTGTGTTCTTATCTACTATATGTGTATGCCTTTAAATCATAGTAGAACAATGTTTGCACAGATTTGTTTTTTTGTTTGTTGTTTGTTTGTTTTTTTGAGGAATACAGTATTTTACAGTTCTGGAATGAAGCGTAAACAGTTATAAAGGACATGACAGTGTATTCCCGAACAAGTTGAGGGAAGCTTCTGGATTCAGGTTTGTGCATGCAGAAGAGGAGAGAAGGCATGGTACTCCATCAGGGGAGCTGTACCAACAGCGTGCTCTAAACGCAGAAAGCTGGAGTAGGATTTTGTGGGAATGTGGTGCACTGTGCAACATCCAGTATCATGAGGAACACTGAGAATGGACGTATTCTATGAGGATGTGAATATATGGGGGGAAAACCTGAAGATGTGAATATTTCAAAACAAAATGTTACTTGTTTCTCTCAGTCGTGTCTTTTTCTTTGCGGATTTTGCTTTAGAACAGACATCAAAGCTTTCTCTGCTCTTTCACTCTCCCCCTCCTGAAAAATTGAGGCACAGAAAGTGAATAGCAATTGCCTGTTGCTCCTGTTTTTTAAGATATTCTTTAACACTCTTATGTGAAAGGATTGCTTTTTTTATATATATATATATAAAACTCTGCTTTCACTCACTATTCCAGCTGTAGTGATGCCAGAACATTCTCACCATCCCTATTTCCCTCTTTTTCATCTCTAGCATACTTTTCAACACGAGACCACACCATATTTATTTCTTTGAAGTCAAAACATATGTCCACCACACTTGCCTTTCAAAAGGATCGTAGCAGATTTGGAAAAATCTTCACTTATGAACATACTTTATCACATTTAAAATAGTTTTATGAGGATTTTCTTTTATCCTTGACATCTGGATCTCCTAAAATCCAACTGCAGATAGTGTTTTACATTAATATTTAATGGTCTTTTATGATTTATAACCACCATCTATGCATTTTATCACACCTCTTTGTTCTTGTTGCACTTCCAGGTGCTGAAAGTGCAACATTCTTATTTTATTTTCTCCTTATTTACTCATGAATCTTACTGTCTTCACAGGTTAAGAGCATCCATCCCTTTCTCTCATCCCTTCTCTCACTTTTGGGCCAAATCAGCTTGTCATCCAAGCTTCTGCCTGCCTGGCACACCACTGTGATGTCCTATTCAAGCTCTAAATAAATCAGACATCCTCTTAAAACAAGCACTGAGAAGAAAAGAGAAGAGAAGCCAATTGTCAAACAATACTGCAAATCCTGCCTAATCCTTCAGTGTATTCCGAGGCAGCTGATATAAATGGGCTAGCCACATACAGCTGTCTTTAAAAGATAGAAAAATATCAATATAAGCTTTCATTTTGGCATCCACATCAGAATATTTGCTGTGAACAAATGGCTTAAAGTGGATTATTTTGGATTATTACAAAACCAAGCGCAACAACTCTTTAGACAGCTTTAGTCTGCTCTTAGTTCACCCTTGTCCACCTTAGGCAGCTTTAGTCCTCTCTTCCTGGTCTCAGCAACTTTAGGGCACCGTTGTCCACATTAGGCAGCTTTAGTCCAATCTTCTCTGCTTTAAGCAGCTTTAGTCTGCCCTTGTCCACCTTAGGCAGCTCTAGTCTGTCCTGCTTTGCTTTAGGCAGATTTGGTTCACCGTTGTCCAATTTAGGCAGCTGTAATCCACCGTTGTCCACTTTAGACAGTTTTTATTAACCCATGTCCACCTTATGCAGCTTTAGTTTGCCCTTGCTATAATCCACCATTGTCCACTTTAGACAGTTTTTTTTATTAACCCTTGTCCACCTTAGGTAGCTTTACTCTGTCATTGTCTGGATTAGGCAGCTTAGGTCTGGCCATGTCCACACTTGTCCACCTTTGGCAGCTATAGTCTGTCCTTGTCTGTTTTAGGCAACTTTAGTCCACCCTTGTCCACTTTAAGCAGCCCTTGTCTGCCCTTCTCAATTCTTGTCTGCCTTAGGCTGCTTTATGCCACCCTTATCTATCTTAGGCAACTTTATGCTGTCCTTTTCTGCCTATGGCATCTTTAATCTGTGTTTGATCGTCTTTGGCTGCCCATGTCCTCCTTATGCTGTATTGTCCACCTTTGTAATTTGTCCTTGTCCTCTTTTGCCCATATTTGTCCTCCTTTTTCTGCCTTTGTCCACATTTGTTCTCATTTTTCCACCCTTGTCTACACTTGTCCAGCTTAGGCAGATTTATTCAGCACTTGTCCACCTTTTTTTGCCTTTGTTCACCTTAGGCAATTTTTGTCCACCCTTGGCCAGCCTTGCCAAACTTTCTTACCCCATGTTCACCTTTGTTCACCCTTGTCAACACTTATCCACCTTTGTCTGCCCTTGTGCACCTTGAGCAGGTTTAGTCCACCCTTATCCACCTTAGGTAGCTTTGTTCAGTCCATGTCCACCCTTGTCTGCTTTAGGCAGCTTTAGTCCACCCTAATCCATTTTAGGCAGCTTTAGTCCACCCTAATCCACCTTAGGCAGCTTTAGTCCACCCTTGTCCGTCTTGGTCTGCCTTACATAGATTTAGTCTGCCTTTGTCGGCCTTAGGTAACTTTAGTTCACCCTCATCAACCTTAAGCAGCTTTAGTCTGCCCTTATCTGTCTTTGTCCACACTTGTCTCTTTGTCCACCTTAGGCACTTTTATCCGACACTGTCCGAATGAAACCATATCATGTATTATCAAATACAATATAGCTAATAATTCTGAATATAGATAGCTAGCAATTATATTCTATATCTTGATATAATGTAGCCTCTTGATACAGCCAAAAGTGCATTACCAAGGGAAGGCTCTGAACATTGGGAAAAAAGGCATGGAGGTATGCAATTCCAGTTTCATGAGTTCCAGTTCATCCCAAAGGTGTTCAGTGGGTTGAAGTCAGATATAGCCACATATGGGTGTGATGGTCAGGTGTCCACGTACTTTTAGCCATATAATGTATACTTAGAAGAGTAGATTAATCACAAAATAAATAAGTACTTGTAAAGTTAATGCAAGCGCCAACCTCAAGTGAGATTATGCTTGTCAATGAAATTGATAACAAATTGGACACAAGAGGATTCCCATGATCCATGACCCATTCTACACACGTTTCTCATCCTGGATGGTTTACTAAGGTCCATTTGAGGTCAAACATTCAAATCTCAAACCTTTCTATCACTCAAAAAGCATCCCATCTCCTTTCAGCCCAGGCTCTTGTGTTGTGTGCAGTAGCAGATCACAAAATAAAACCAGGCCCGAGTGCTCAGTGAAGCAGGCTGAGTGCACTTTTCCCTTAGGGCTGCATTTGTACATCTTCTCAGTAATGACATGGGATACATAGTATGTAAAAAAAGAAGCTTTTTTGTTCCCAAAGCAGCAAATTTACATGCTGTTTTAAATTCCTTGATTGTTTAACAATTAGATAGGCAAGAGAGCTCTTCTCCTATGGTATTGAAACTGAAAGTGGCAGTTCACAATGCCTTTAGGCATTGTACTTTAGTTCAAATCAAGGCTGTCAGAGGATGACACTCTTAAGATGCTGTATCTGCCTAGAGATAACAGAGCACTGGGTGTGTATAGTAGATTTGACCTTAATTAACACTGACAGATAGAAACTTAGGGTTAGAGGGTGTAAGTGCATCATTACATTCCTGCACATCTAGCATCCTGAAGAGTTTAGTTTTGACATTGATTGAATATACACTTATAATAATCAAATGACAAACACAGCTCTCCTCTGTGTTCAAAATTGTGCCTTACTCACTATAGCCTTTAAATTGCAAAGTGCATTATAGGTCCATTGCATCCTCTAAGATTGTTTGGACACTCATGTGTTGCAATGCACTGTTGATACTTTAGGACTTGACTTATAACATGGTAAATAGTACAGTACATAATAAATAACAGTTTCAGGGGTACAGTACAGCTTAATTAAATATATCATGTTTGTAAGATTAGGGCAGCTGGGAGCAATGGACAATTCCACTAGAATGCAATACTACCATCTAGTGGCACATAAAAGGTCAGCATGGACGAAGTTGGACAAAAAATTTAATTCATTAGTCATATTTAGTGTAAAATACCAGGTTTGACAACCACAACAGCAGCTGTGCTCACTTGTATATAACAAAGATTTTCATTGTAGCTTTTATCATTTGTTATATTTTTAACATAAATCTTTTTCCATCACCAAAATTGACCACAAAGGGGTGCTGTGTGCCTTTTGTATGCGATTATACAGGCATTATCAAAAAGATTCATAATAATTACTACTACTACTACTACTAATAATAATACGTTTTATTATTATCATATTTTAATTCCATCTTGCATGTTAAATTTTTGCATGTACAATTACTTTTATCTATTTTTTTTAAACAATGCTCCTTTGTATTTATATGATTCTTGTACTGATGTTTGTTTATGATTTATCTGATTATTTACAGGTAAGATGTATAATTTAACATGTATGAAAGTGTCACATAAATACTACTTATTATTATTATTATTATTATTATTATTATTATTATTATTATTAGTAGTAGTAGTAGTAGTGGTAGCAGTATTAGTAATAGTAGTATGGTGTAATCTGTAATAGAAAGCTGCTGTATTAATGATAAAGACAATGTTATGGATATATAATAGAAATCATATGTTAAATTTTGACAAGATTCAGTTTGCTTCTGCTTTTCATCTGACTACCAAGGATGATTTCAGTCTTATATAAACAGAGCAAAAAGCAGTGATGTCAGTGTAATCACAGTATTGCTGGCTTTAATACAGAATCAAATTAAGCAAAGAGAAGACAGCATCAGCATGAAGTCATGCTATACACACTCAGATGAAATGCAGTTCCCCTTTCTGGCCTGTCATAGTGCCACAAGTTGTGAGCTGTAATTTAGTATACATTATATGAGCATGACAGATGAGGAGGAAGCGGAAGCTCAGTGCTGAGCACAGATAGCCAAAATAGCATATTGAGGTTCAGTAGCTGGGTCTCATTAGCTAGAAATCAGACCTAATCTGTGACACCCTCAAAACAAAAATGTTGTTTGGGCATTTGAACCTTTCACCTGAACACAATTATGACACCAACCCAACATTGTATTTACTACTGATTCAAGCCTACATGCTCAATCATTGTACCGGTTAATCATATTCCATTCATTCAGTTCCACAATAAAATTGTCCCAGATCCAGATGTCAAATTGTCATGTCAGATGAATGAAAAAAATATTTTTCTTGTAGACACAACAAAATCTGAGACAATAGCATGAATTTCCAGTCTAGCAATAAAATAAAGAATGACACCAAACGGCCACATGTAGTTGAAAAAGACTAACATGCTGTGAGATAGTTGAGAAAAAAATATAAATGAATAATTTCACCAGCAAAAATTGGATTATTCCAGTTGTCTTGAGTTTTATAATAGCCTGAGGCAAGGGGTTGATTTATTACATGCACCACATGAGAGGAAAGAAAGTTAAAATCCATCTCATAACTTCGAGGTGTATTTATTTCCTTTAAACTGACTTATATTTGAAACATGCTCTAAACTGCTTCATGTTTTATTGCAACGTGACTATATCAAATCTGTTGAAATGATGTATCATGTGTTAGCTGTGAGCTTGTTAATTAGGTTGGCTATTGATTTTTATTTGATTTTCCATTGGCTGGAAGCTTCTAGATTTCAAAACTGACGTTTATAAACTCAAAAGCATATCATTTCAGTCATAAATGAATAAACTTGGTCCAGTCTCCTTATGTATGTGTAAACAGTGATGTCCCAGTTCTGACTGAAGCTGTCCCATATGAGAGAAAAGCCCAACTCAGCACACTCACCTTCAGAATTTTTCATTTATGATCCATGATGACTGAGAGCAGGACCAAACAGAATCATCTCTAGAGGATTATTTGCGTTTGGCTTCCACAAGCATTTGGAAGCAGCTTAAGTTGGAGCATGGGGCGGTTTGCAGAAAGTGGCAATTCTTTAATCCAGGAATACCGCTGAGCTCTGGCACATTCCCACACATTCCTCAGCTCTTCTCATAATTCATTTAGCACTTTTACTCCTCCTGTATTAAAAATAAACTATGAATACTGAGGCAGCCATACAGGATGACACCTTTTCATTTGACCATGTTCTGTAAAAGTGTCCCAGGCTTGCAATAAAACTAATCCCATCATTGGCTACTACAGGAGGGAAAGTGGAGCAGATCACAAAACAGAAGACAAAAGAAGAAATGGAAGCAGTTTATTATAAATCACATTTGGGCTGCTAAATATGCTGCTAAATATTACAACTGAGTGTGCTGTGTTGGTGACTTAGAGTAGAGCTCTTAAGACTGTCAGGTGACCTCTATGGCCAAATATGGTTTGTGTGTGTGTGTGTATGTGTGTGTATGTGTGTGTGTGTGTGTATAGAAAGTGTAAGTGCCCATGTCTGAGTATGAACAGTGTATGTGTGAAGAGACAGAATGAATGTGTGTGTGTGTGTGTGTGTGTGTGTGTGGACAGTGAGGGGTTAAGGTGACAGCCAGAGTCCAGAGGCCTGCAGCAGCTGCACTAGTGACTGAAAAGAAAACAGGGCTTAGGCGAGCCTGTCAGTCCTCTGATGTACGACTTGTAATGGGATGTTTCCAGACCTCCTCTGTCCATATGGCTGCCGACACGTTCAGAAACACCCACCGCCTACAGAGCCTGGGACTATCGGTAAAATACATCTGGCCCACAGACGCACACATAAACACACACACACACACACACACACACACACACACACACACACACACTTCCACTAGTGCTGACAAATTAAAGTAGAATTACAGTTCCATTAATTTGTATAGACATACTTGTTCCCTGCTCTGGATGAGTAAGAGTAATGCTGGTGTGATTTAATTTTGTACTGAAAGTAAAAGTCGTCTTTCTTCACAGTTCCATAGCCGACATGTTAGTATTTTCTCACTGAATCATACACCTGGGATCAGCGTAAACTGTGACTACAAATAAAATGAAACTAATAAAAGACTGACTCTGCAATTGAAACCATGCCAAACAAAATATACAACTTCATATACAATCATATTATACTACTGTAAATAAGCACAGTTCAGAGGAACAATAGACTAGAAGTCGAGTAAAACATTTCAGTTCTAGTAAAAAAAACAACAAAAAAAAACAACTACACATGATAATGTCTACATACAATAGTCATGCAGGCCATTTGTAAATGGTTACTTATGTACAACTCTGATAAGAAAATCAGCAGCACCTTCTGATAAGACCAGGCTGTTTGGTTACAGACTCTACACCTTAAATCAAGCACAGTGAAGTCTGCATCTGCATCCAATATGTTCATCTCATAGCCATGTTTGTTGCTCTCCTACTCGCTGTGCTTGATCTGGCTGTAGCAGCTCCTATCTGACTTTGCAGCTGTGTGTCTGAACACCCAGAGAATCTCCAAATTCCATAATCACAACACGGCCCCACCCTGTCCAGGGTGTACCCCGCCTTGTGCCTGATGCTTCCTAGGATAGACTCCAGGTTCCCCGTGACCCTGAACAAGGAGTAAGTGGTAGAAGATGGATGGATGGATAGACAACATGGCCCATTCTGTTAACTACATCCGCTTTAGTCACCTGAGAAAAGCTAATCTGAATAGATTGATCAGAAGAGGAACTGACTCACTGATTAAATTTTCTAACCTCCAGAGCATACTTTATGTACCAGCAAAGACAGTCTCATGTCTGAAAACCTTATCTTTAATAGTTGGTCTGAACTTTATGAACCCACACTGAGTAGGTTCACATGAACGAAATAATCTGATATTTAAGTGACATCACCACAAATGTTATCGGTTTACACTAATACTTACACTAGCACCTATTAGTTTACATTTTCCAGTATGAGGTGAGTGCACTGCTACATCAAATCCCTTGTAGGGACAAAGTGGCACAATACGTTTTTATTCTAACATTTTATGTATCTCTTGTTCAGTGTTTGGGGTAACTCAATTGACTCAACAAAAAAATTACTGATTAACAGTATGCATACCCTTAACAGTCGGCTATTAGGCAAAATCACAGCGCCTTTAATGAATTGCAAAATAGTGAATAAAGCCTTTTATAAAATGTATGTTATGCTGCACTGTGTACAAACTAACTTGAGAAATAGGCGTGAAGGGCAAGTCATTCAAGTACCAGAGGAGTTTTCGCCCACATATTTTTATGCAAATTTTGGGATATCGCTTAAAATAAATGCTGGATGCAAATACCTGATGCGAATAAAATCTCCGAAATGTGCATTAAAAAAATGTATGCACTCAATTGAGGTAGACAATTTTTTTATTCAAATAAATTCCTCAGTGCGTAAGCAAAAAGTCATGTGATTGGATAATTGGCTGACGTGATTGGATATTCAGCACATGTGGCCAACTTATACAGTTCAATGGCGATGCTTTTTTCCATAAAGACTGGGACTAACCAGTGGACCATCTCATTGCACAGAATTTCAAATGCTGTTTTTGTCATTCTGAAATGCCTGAGCCAAAGACTGTCATCGAAATGATTTGGTATAATTGCCTCCCAGAACTGTCTCACATTATTCCATTCCCAAATATCAGTCATACACCTCCGGTTACAAGATAACAAGAGGTTTGTGATAGAGTTTCATCTGTGCGCTCTGAAGAGCAATTCATTTATTATATAGTCTACAGTTATTAATTAAAAGTAATCATATTTCATGATTACTAATGTATGTGAGGTAGATGTGATACAAATATATTATTCTATTTCACAATTTTTCTTCAAATAATTATTTTCACATTTATATCCACTACATTTTCCTTTTTACAATTAATAAAAAAAAATCATTCACATTCTACTATAAGATAACAGATTCAAGATAAAATGGTCAAATGTTTGCTGTAATTGATCCATTTATATGCATGTAGTACATATAAAGTATACAAAAAAAATACAAAATAATAGTTTACAAACATAGTTATTAACCAAGTGTGATGAACACTCTTATTGCCAAAAGGTTTTTCTCATCTGACAATGGAGTGTCTTGATTGGATGAACACTCCGGTCTGTATGACAGAAAGGGCTGAGAGTAGGGTGACTGGCAGATAGGGGAAGGCGCCTAAATCAGAGTCGGTTGGCTTAGTAATGTGGAGCAGCTCGTGGTGTCCTAACCCCAGGCAGCTTGTAGACTGCCAGGCAGGTGGGTTTTTATTAGCTTTCCTCTGAAATGACTTCAAATGACTTCACTGGTGGGTCAGGGCCAGCCTCCATCAGTGCTCAGGGAGAATGGGTAATTACTGAGGGAAATACTGAGGGCTGCCTTCAAAACCACCCAGCCAGGGCCAAGTGTTACATCATTAGAGAGCAATCACCACACACACACATTCTTAAAGCACATATATTCATGTGATGGCTTTGTGAGGGCTGCCACTTACTCAGTGAAAGCAGAAAGTAGAGCAGATGTGTGTCACCCAGGTTTATGGACCAAACCTGGTGGTATTTAGTGAGCAAGCACTTGTGCCTGGCTATGGCAACACCACAGACATATATCATATAGGCCTGGCTTTAAGGTGCTGCCATAGCCATAGACTGTTTTACTTGCACTTTTTTTTTCATAGCAAATGCAGTTAAATTCTGTCCCACTATACTTTTCCAATTCCTCTGTCTTACCCACAGTTAATCGACTGGAGCGACTTCAAAACAACCTTCTTGAAGCAAAAGTCATGGCCGTTCACATCAAGGGGTGCAGATATTATATTGTTAACATATTTATTCCATCTGTAATGGGTTCCCACATAATCTCCAATGCTTCTCGGTTAATATTCATTACTGTCACAGAGAAAGTGGCTTTGATGAAAGGCACTAACTGACCAAAGGCATACCTTACAGACAAAATATGCACGAAATTTTATGATGTTTAAGCCTAACTGATAAATTTATTTCCCAGTAGACCAAACTAGTAAATGTGTGATTTATGCAGATACATTATATAGCATATTTAGCAGGATTTTACAAACATATTAGATCAATATAGAAAATGAAATCTTTACTATATTTTCAATATAAGATTATTTGAAGACCTATATTAGGAAAGGAACTGAAGTACAAAACTGTAGTTGAAATACTCTTGTTTAAACTGTGTATGACAATATTACTAGATATTTATTTACTTTTGAATTTATATACAGTGGGGGAAAAAGGTATTTGATCCCCTGCTGATTTTGTACGTTTGCCCACTGACAAAGAAATGATCAGTCTATAATTTTA
>JAOUWY010000047.1:11205065-11225909 GCA_025728095.1 Prietella phreatophila | reverse complement strand
AGCACTGTGGCGCAATAATTGAGGAACCTATAATTCAGCATGCCAGACCACCTAAAAGCTATAAACCTGCTTAAGCACAAGCAACAGGCATATGGACTAAAGTTAGGGCTATTTGCCTGGAAAGCCTGGTGATTGATGGGTCTTATGGATAATTCAGACAGGAAATGGTTGCTCTTACCACACAAATATTTCCCTCATCCTTGTGGACCACCTGCACTCAACCCTAATTTCCCAAGAGGTCCTGGGTGAATCCTCGCACACAGGAAGAGGAAGGAGCTAGCACTCTCCTGACCACAAGCCCAAATCAGTCACATTAATTGGACAACAAAACACTGAGTGTCTGAGCAATATGACAAATACAAACACACCCTGTTCTGTGAAGAAATTTTTGAAGCATATTATATTTAAATAATGGATATTTATGAGGTCACTTAAGAACACTTAAAGTAGCCAAATATGGTTATCAAAGATAAGAAAATACACAAAATTTGAGTACAGTAATTTGAGTAAAACAGTAATTTGAGTAATAATACAGTAATCATAGTACATCTATAATGCAAAGAAAGCACAGTTTCCGAGTAATAAACCCACTCGGCTACTGGAGCTATGATTAACCTGATGAAAAATATCCTGTGAGATAAATCTAAGGCAATAAATTCTTACTCAATCCCTGGTCACTGAAGTAAACTGTAAAAACAGATTTGTGTAATACACGCACACCCACATGAAATGAAAGAGTACACTTGTGCAACTCAGTGTAACAATAAAGGCTTATTGTTTGAGCACTGGTAGTAGACACAGGTCTGATTGTTTCCCTGAGGCTATTAAGGCTTCTCCAGGACTGCTTATAGGGATCACAGCTTCTCTCTCTGAAATTTAAATCCTCTCTAGGTGGTTAGGAGAATGTCTGCTGGACATCAGACACCATATTATGTTCAAGAGGGATTTCCAACTAACTTTAATAATTCAATGATAAATGTGTTGGTGAAAAAAATGTATTGACTAATACCAATACAAATCTGAAGCTTGCAGTTTGAGCACTGTAAAACGATTCTCTTATTGAAGATCTTGAATTCTTTCTGAATGTTTTGGTAGTAAGTGCTTCCAAACATCTAAATAAGTAGCCACATAGGCTATAGAAAAAGGTTTCTCAAGAAGAAATAGCCACATACACCGTAAAGAAAAAAATGGTCCTATGCATAGTTAATAGGTCTTAGTGTAAATGTAACTAGTTTAGAGAAACACAATATCACAGTCATTGATGTGATATATATATATATGTGTGTGTGTGTGTGTGTGTATGTGTGTGTGTGTGTGTGTGTGTGTGTGTGTGTGTGTGTGTTTGTAATCTACCCTTTATGAGTCAGTTTCTAATGTTTATTTAAAGGCATACCTATTTATTTAAAGGAGCAAAGACATTGAGGTTTTAAGTCCTAGATATTAATTTGAATTAAGTCCAAACAATTTGGTCTTGATTTTACCCTCTTTGTGTTTATAGAATCAAACAAAGTTTAGCGACTGGGTAAAGATGGCATTAGTTATGATACTACCACCACTGTGCGTCATCATGGGGATGGTGTTCTAAGGCTGATGAGCACTGTTTGATTTCCACCAAACATAGTACTTTGTGCCAAAGCCAAAAATTCTATTTTGGTCTAATTAGACCAGAGAACATTTTCTTGTTGGTTCTCCATGCTTTTATAAAGCCCAGCTTGGTGAAGCATCTGGGCTACAGTTGGCGTATAATCTATAACCTGATCAGTTGATCTGTCCAGCTCCTACAGTTTTAACCTTGACCACTTGGTTGCTTGTCTGACTAATTCTCTCCTTACTCAGCTGCTGTTCTTTGGTGGATGGCCTCCTCTTGGCAGAGTAACTGTTGTGCCATATTATATCTATTTTTAAATAATGGATTTAATGGTGCTCTGGAAGAAAGATTGTTTATAACGAAACCCCGATTGATACTTTTCCAGAACTTTGTCCAGACATTTATAGCTCCTTTGTCTTCATGATGTTGTTTGTTTAGATATGTTCTCTAACAAATGTTGTGGTTTTCCAGGATTTATATTGAAACAGGATTAATCAATCTTTATCATGTATTTTTTCTCATTTCTGTTTGAAAGCTGCCAGCTAGCTACACTCTTCAGTGGTAAATAAATAAATGGTCTGCACTTACATAGCACCTTTTAATCTTAGCAGTTCTACAAAGTGCTTTACACTGTTTCTCATTCACCCATTTCACACTAATGACAGCAGAGCTGTCATGCAAGTTACTAGCCTGCCATTGGGAGCAACTTGGGGTTCAGTGTCTTGGCCAAGGACACTTCGGCATGTGGAATCATGTGAGCAGGTAATCATATCACCAACCCTGCAATTAGTCGACAACCCGCTCTACCACCTGAGCCACAGCCATCACAGTATGCTTTGAGATATAGAGGTAACAGTTGATGAACTTATGGAAGTTTATTGCTAGAGGAACAAAAAGTACATTTGGTTTTATTATGTAAATATGTCCTTCCCAGGCAGCATAGTGGCACAGTGAATAACATTGCTGACCTCACAACTCCACAGGTCCAGGAATTTTGCATGTTCTCTCCCTTCGGGTTCTTAGATTTCCGTCTACTGTCTAAAAACATTCATGTTGCTGCTGCAGTTGCAAGCAAAATTATTCAACCCTCATTGCAAATCAGATTTGTTGTTAAAATTTACAGACATTCAGCTGTGTACAATGAACAAATCAATCAAAAGCAACAGAAATAGGTCAACAAGATGGATGCTAAAAGCAACTGATAATGAGTTGCATTTTCAACTAAATTTGGGGAAACCACTTTTTTCTCCAGTTACAAAACAATTTGACCCCCTGAATCCCCCACAACAACACAAACATGCAAAACAGGTGTTGGCTCAAGCACACCTGATGCAACCAAGCAAGGGCTTCACTTGTTGCATCAGGTGTGCTTGAACTGGAACACATGAAATACCTGAACTTGCTATGGGCAGTTTGTGTGTGTGTGTATGGTGCCCTGTGATGGACTGGCATCCTTTCCAGGGAGAATTCTCCTGCTTTGTGCCCGGTAATACCAGGATTCACCATGACTCTGCTCATGATAAAGATGTTACTGAAGATGAATCAATAAATGATATTTTCCGCCTATTACTAGCATAACAGAGGAACTGTCATAAAGGTATTTTATTTCCTCATCCTTAGTATTGATATTAATATGGCAAGATTCTGAATACTACCACCACTTCTACTATTGTCTGGCATCCACCCAAAATGTACCAACACATCACATTTATCAACTGAATTGCACACATCACTCACTGGTGCACGTGGCTACTGGTGACTACTGATCAGCTTGTTTCAAGAGTTTGAATCCAACATCAAAATATGCTGTCACTGAGAGGACAAAAGATCACAAAATACACCCAAGTAATGGAAGCTGCAGTAACTGATCAGTGGCGACAGTGTCCTATGTGTCTATAATCTTTACCCATTTTCTTTAGAAATTTCAGCCCATTAATCAGTAAAAACTGAGTGCTACTTATCTATTGAGACTGAGGTGACTATCATCAGATGCTTACATGGGGATAGAATGTGAGCAGTAGTAAGATGACAAGAGATATCTTAAAACCTTAAGGGGTAACAGTTCAGTGACTTTTCATACAATAATAGCACAGTTCTAAATTTAGTTCACAGATCCACCACAACTCCCTTTGTTTAATATTGTATTCTTTGATGAAGATGGTGTCTGCATGAAAAAAAATACAGAGAAGGGTGGAGGAGAGGGTGTGAGGCGGTACTATTTTTTATAGACTACTTGTTATTCTGACTGAGTTTTATTATGGTTGGAAATTATAGCATTACAGCGAGGATAGTCACTCACAGCTGGTCAACAGATAGCCTAACGCCTTCAGTTTACTTCCTGCTTTCACATATGGTGATTTAAAAGATGCATTACCTTGGCATCTCACATTATAATTAGGACTAATTACATGCTTGTAAAGTTTAGTGGGGCCCAGACCTAATGATGGACCACCCATTTGTTTTAGCAAATGGGTTTTGGCACATCGCGCAGTCCAGGTTACCAAAAAAACAGAGTAAGTCTTTAGTTTCATACAGCACCCTTTATGACAAGGTTATCACCTTGCTCATGTTTAAAAAAAAAATCACAAAAAGAAATGATGAATTTATAGCTGTATAGACAGAGCCACTGAATACTGTGCCACACAAAACACTATACTGCAATAGCTGAAACACAATCAGTTTTGGGTGTTGGGTAGCATACAAAACTTGTTATCTGCTTTGACTGACCTCACAAAAGAAAGGCAAAATTCAAAATAGAACTATTATTAAATCTGTTTTCCGGAAGCATCATGGAACACTTTCATTAGTCTTTGCCCACATGTTATTTATTTCCAAACAGCTTCCTTAGTTAGATAAACAATACAGCTGCCAAGCTATAAACATCAGCACTAGAAAAGCAAACCTACTTTTGATCCTCTAGTGTTTTTGCCCTTCATCTGCATGAATGTGGAAGAAGATCGATACAAGATGTCATTGGCTGTAAGAACAAGCAGACTTCAGTGGAGTGTGCTCCTGCTCTCCTACATAATAGCAAGTTTCACTAATGCCATCTCTTATACAGGGAAAGCCACCGAGACTAACTAACTGTCTAAGCAAGCAATGCCAAAGCCTGAATATATGAATTACCAAAAACACACTGCTCAAGATGTTGGAAAGTTCCCATATCAAACAAGATGAATTTCACAAGGAGATGGTATCGTGTTTAATTATACACCAGCTAATGATAATCTCCTAAATATTCACTGCTGTTCAGAAGGATAAAATACAGTACCACATAAAGAATATAGTCCCTGTGTAATCACTAGTGGTAACAAATGAGGCATTGATTTGCAATCTGCTGAGTAACTGGACGCTCTGCCAGTCGTGTTATCAATGGGCTGTGAAACCTTTTTCATATTTGGCACATATGACTCTTCACACTGGATGCCAACTTAAACAGCAGCTTAAGCCCCATGACACTGGACAAACCGTTCTCTGTCATCGCAATACTTCACACTGTCTCCACCACTCTGCCGCCAAATGTACAAAATAAGCTTTTTTTGAGAGAAGCTTCAGAGCATGCCTGAATAGTTCTGACTGAGTCAGAAGAGGATTCATTTAAAAATTAGCTTACATGTGGTGATTTGCTTTATTATTACATATTATATAATATTAGATTAAATAACACAAAGGTTAAAGGCTATATCTTCAAGTAATTTGGATATGATGTCAATAGTGCCAAACTGGATTATGTTTTTGAATTCTGGATTATGTTTTGAAAACATATAGATATATATATCTATATAGATACATTGTGTTTAGTTAATAGAATCATGTTCTTTTTGTATCTTAATTGATGACTTTCATATCATTCCACTGTTTCAGTGCTGATGAGCTTTGAAGGAGTTGTAATGGGTGGCCAAACAAATTGCTAATTGAGGGTAATCAATCACCACTGATTATTTTAGGCTCATACATAATGGCTGGTGATTGTCCATATACTGTACACCAGTTGTTCAACAACATGTCCTCATTCACAAACCCATACATTTTAAATTTCGTTTAAATACTATGACCTGTTTTGTGTGACCAACACTTTTAAAAATGCTGCTAATTACTGTTCCATTGATCTAATCTTGGTAATAATTTAGGTCCCATTTAGCTTTATTTTTAGTTATTATTGCATGAAAGTTGGAACTGCAACAAGCAATAATAGACACCCACTGGGACAGGAATAACGCTGCCCCATGCTCACTATATGAACATGTTCAGTGGATGAGGAGCAGTGGACAGGGCATGATCTTGCTTTGTAGTCAATAATCAGAAATTAAATCTAAAACATTTTCAAAAAGGCAAAACTTAAGTGCAGACTGTGTGGTTATTGTGTATAGAACCATTTCTATTGTAAGATATATTGCAAAGACTGGGAGAGAGAAAGGGGGATTATGTGGCTATACTGTAGATAAATGCAATGCATAGAAATATGTGTGTACAACAATGACCTTATTTCCCGTGCAAAGTCCAACAAAAAGAAGAAAATATGTCTTTTCTTTTTCCAATACTCAAATGTTTGGAACTATTTTCAGAGCTATTGTGTGGTTTTTGAGATCTGTTGTTGTTCAACTTGTTGCAGTGAACACAGTTGAAAAAAATGTCTAAAACCACTCAGAACGAGCTGATAGACTATCTGCTGAATAAGTGTACATTGTTGTCTTTCAACTGCCTATTACGTGGTTACTCTAAAAATTCACTATAGTAGCATAGATCAAATGTGATAGCCTCTCAATTTTGTTTTAAGGCAAAATTAACAGCAAAAAAAAGAAATTGTGACCTTCTCAGTGCCCAGATATATTTGGCATAGTTATATTAGATATATTAGATATATCAAGAAAAATGGGCAAAGAATTAGCAAGCAATCTAGAAAAGTTAGATGTCAGGAAGATTGGTGGTATGGTATGACTGTATCAAAAGGATAAACAAAAAGCTGTTCAGAGGATCTGAAGAAGATGAAGGCACAAAGGTGTACATACAATTTATTTGAAAATATAGAGAAAGTTATTACAAATCTGATATGGTAATTTTTTGCTATTAATATATTAATGTGTCTTATTTAACCATGGTGACATGATGGTGCTGTGGATATCTGCCTCACAGCGTCAGGGTCACTGGTTCAAGGTTCAGGGTCAGAGTCAGGTTAGCTCACATGCTCTCTCTATGTCTTTGTGGGTTTCCTCCAGGTTTTCTGGTTTCCTCATTCCTACTAAAAACATGCCCATCGATTTATTGGTAAATGAGTGGTATGCAATGGACTGCTTTCCAATTGAGGGTGTGATCCCACATCATGCCTGGTGATCTTGGGATTGGCTCCATCTGTACCATACCAAGGTTTGTAATGGAGGGCTTACTGAAGATGAACTTGCTATTTGTCATAATGAATTTATATCAGAGAAACATCACACGCTAACATCACATGCTTTATTTTTGTAAGTGAAATTCCTTCATTTTATCCTAACGGTATGCAAAGCGCTGCATTCAGGTGTACATGAACTATATATGAACTATGTTATTATCAAGTATCTAGTATGAGAGCATTTTTTAATTTTTATAATTTAATAATATTTCATTCACAAATGTATTTCTTAATACAACTTATGCATGGAAGAAGTCCAGGTGTGAAATGTGTTTGCAGTATGAAAACAATATAAAATTATATGTGATAAAAAAAAATTAAATGCTATTATGCTTTTTACAATCATATCTACATTATCACACAAACAGGTTAAGTTATCATATTGGCTCTTTGCAGTGTGCGGGGTCTGGCCTGGTGTTAATGTTATTTCACAGCCCCTTGGGCCAGTCTCTCCACATCCTGAGAACTCGACTGCTGTTGTCCACTCTCCAACCTGCTCAGCCAGGAACTTCCAGTCACAGGCCAGATTTATGAATCTGCTCTCGACAGGGGCTCGCCCCACTGCAGCTGTACCAGGTTTGTTCTTCAAACAATAACATCCAAATGCACAGGAAGGCTTACTCTCTCTGTGTCTCTCTTCCTTCTTCTTCCCTCTCATGCTTTAAAACAGGACATTTTCTGACTATCTAAATCGGGTCTGTAGAAGTACAATATTGGGACAAACCAATACTGAATAGGAATCAAATAACATTGGTATTACAATTATTTTGTATGTGCTTGGTCATGTAACTAAGAAGCACTTTGAATGTAGTAAAAAAAAAAAAAAAAAAAAGGATCCATCTGAAATACATTCGAACTCTGTCCCAGGTGATTATTACGAGAAAGGATATGAGCTGTGACTCATAAGAAACCAGTTATGCTTTTCAGTTATTTTAAATGGACCCAACAATTCCACTTTCACTTTTCCTCATTTAATTTCTTGTCTTCCTTTCCACTCCAACTGGCCCTCTTTCACTCTCCATCTCCTACTTTCCTGCTTTTCTGTTCTGGACGGTTTAAAACACGCCAGACCTCGGCAGAAATGTGTGGAGGAAGCATGGGTGATGAAAGACCAGTCAAAACATGTGTGGGGAACTGCCATTAGTCCATATGGTTTTCTTGTGAGGCTAATAAAGCAAGTGAACTCCATGTCTTATGAATTTGGTGTTATTAAGCTGGATGAGGTGCATCCATTTAAAAAAAAATAGAAATAGTCTGTACTTATAGATACACGGGTGTGAGCACCACCGACCCTCTTATATGTTCTTGTAAGTGTGCTCTTCTTAAGTGATGTGCTCTTCATATTTGCGAACATGATTTGTTTCAACAAACCTCAGGTCACAGGGTTAAGGGCTACACAGGAAGATGTATTACAGGATTATTACATGAGTGAATGAGTGCACTGTATGGGGCCAAATCGCTCTCCTGTTTCCTTTATTGCAACTCTTGTCAAGACAAAATACCCTGTTTTACTCAGCAGAGGACCACCTTTGACCATATGATTCTTACCAACAGAAGGTTGCTTGTTTCATATAAACATTAAGGTATTTGATTAGGAAATGATTATGAACAGTTATTAGATGTTTCTTTTGTTTTCTTTCATTGAATTTAATTGGTAATTTGCATTCTTTACAGCATGACCATTTTCAGCTTGTACTGTTATCACAGCTCCAGGGTCGGTGAATTAATCCTAAGGCGTCTGTGTGGAGTTTCACATGTTCTCCCCATGTGGGGTTCCTCTGAGTTTTTCCTGTTTCCTTCTACCTGCCAATTTCAAAAGAAGGCTGAATATTAGCATTCTCCTTCTCTAAATCCAGCGATCCAGGGAGCTTGAGGAAAGAGCGAGTCAGTCAGATTATATATCTTGTGTTTTTTGTTAGTTCAGCTGAACTTTATGCCCTTGGTTTTATGCTCACTGTTTGTCATGTTTGTGACTCTATCTATCTGGTCCTGAACAGTCCTCCCCTCTTTCCTTTTTACAGACTTCTTCCGTCTACCATGCTGGTAAAGTAATCTCCTCCATTCAAAATCCTTAGTTTCATGGTCTTTAACTGAACTCTTTAGAAAATCTTTAAACGTCCTTAACGCCCTTTTCCCTAAAATAAAAAAGGCAGTCAGAAATTTCTATTTAGTTACCTTTTGCAATCCTGCAACAAGCTTTGTGTTTACAAAAGTTTCCAAGTAGAACTCTTTTTGAAAGCTAGAACCATTAACTATTCAAAAAACCTTTGCGAGACCATTAAAGGTATGCAATTCTGTCGATTTCTAATTTAATAGCAAGTTCCAAGTTATTCATGTTGCTTGTAGTTTGTCTCTTGTGGGTGTATAGCGATTGCTACTATTGTCTCTTGTGGACAGCATACACTGTCCAGTGGATTAGCAGTTTAGCAGAGCAATGTAACTGCACTAGCTATATACACTCACCAAAGACAACCATGATCTGCTACTTCCTTTTATACTTTTTATATATATATAAAATCTTCATAATGACTCTATACACATTTATATTAGGTTCTATATGACAGGATATAATGAAACCATGGTTATTGTTTTTTATTCCATGCTTCTATGTCAAACATTAAATGGGAAGTAATTGCAGGTTGGAAATAAAATTTGTGAGTGGGGAACTGAAGAAATGTGTGGTCTGACATGCCATAGGACTGGTCCAAGGAAAGTGTCAATTCAGTTTAAATGCCATTTATTACTCTGCCACTTGTGCTATTGCAGAACTCACAGCTGTAGTTTGTGCATATTCACTATCTATGTAGAAAATTAATGGTTGACAGTCGCTTTGGTGGCAGAAAAAAAGACTAAGCAATACTCAGAAAGACGAGGCAAGCAAATAGACGATTGTCAATTAGGCATAAACTAGACTGAATTGATAAATGTGAAACAGGCTATGATGAAAATAATAATCAAGACTAGCAGATAACAAAGGCTAAAACTCGTCACAGACACAATACTGGAAGACAGTTGAGTAACAATAGTAATCAGGTCACTTTAAGTCTGACAGGGGCTTAACTGGAGGTCATATGATGTAGCTGTGGGCTAAAGATCACCGTTGTTTAGTCTGCAAGAGAGTTGTTCAAAAAGTTTGAGTTCCAGAACTGACAGAGCCGTTGTCTTACAGAGTCTTACTTACAGACACTTGACAAGTGTTAGCAAAATGAATGAATGCAAATTTCAAAAAGTAAACTAAAAACATTTTTTAAAACAGGAAATAAAGCCTGTCCTAAAAGCACTCAGATTAATGTTGTGAACTTGACATGATCCATGGAGCTGGTTTCATAGCAGGGGAAAATTGCTGACATAAATCCTAATTTCTCGTCTATGAGTAGGGATGATCTGATTTTCAGACATTTGAATCACAGGTGTATATCAGATCTTAATAACAAATAGCCCTATATCATTATATGCAGCGATATCATTAACATCAGAACTATTTATGATGTCTCTTTTCAATGGCACAGGTAGGATGACCTAAACTCTGAAAGCTCACAGCTGAACATCTGTTGGCCTTAAAACATCTGGATGGGTCCATAAATCATGGTTTCCTTTGGTACTTCATTGAAAATGTTTGTTTCCATTTTCATCTTGAGGGTTCCTCAGATTGTGGTTCAGTGACCAAGTGAAGTAGATATACCATTACAAAAAATATTTTAAATCTAGTGCTCTCAAGGGTTTTTTGGTTTGTATTTCTGGATGAATCCTTTATGGTTCTATGTAGAACCCTTTCCCTATCCTAAGTATCCAAAGAACATTTGAGGAAATTTTATTAAATGTTTAAAGCGAAAGTGTCACAGACTTTAAAAAAAAGTGCCATAGTCCATAACATTAAAACCACCTGCCTAATATGATGTAGGGTCCCCCTTATGCTGGCAATACAGCTCTGACCTGTCAATGCAGGGACTCCACAAGACCACACACCCAAAGGTGTGCTGTGGTGTCTGGCATTAATAATGTACGTTAATGGCACATCCAAACTGTGAGGTGGGCCCGCCATTTGTCCAGCATTTCCCACAGATGCTCAATCAGATTGAGATCTGGGGAATTTGGAGGCCAAGTCAACACCTTGAACTCAATTCTTGCAGTGTGTGAGGGCGAATTATTCTGCTGAAAGAGGCCACTGCCATCAGGGATTACCACTGATATGACGGGGGTACTTCCTCTACAAGTATGTTTAAGTAGGTGGTACGTCAAAGTAACACATGCATGTCAGGACCCAAGGTTCCCCAGTAGAACATTGCCCAGTGCATCACACTGCCTCTGCCAGTTTGCCTTTTTAGTGCATACTGGTGTCAGCTATTCCCCATTAAGTGACACACACACACCTGGCCATCCACATGATGTAAAAGAAAACATGATTTATCAAACCAGATCACCTTATTCTATTTCTCCATCATCCAGTTCTCATGCTCATGTGTCCATTGGCAGAGTGTCAGCCTGGGCACTCTGACCGTTCTGCGGCTACAAAGTCCCATGCGCAGCAAGCGGTAATGCACTGTGTGTCCTGACACCTTTGTATCATAGCCAGTATTAACTTATGTGGGATCATACCAGACGGGCTAGCCTTCACTCCCCAAGTGCATCAGTGAGCTCTTGGGCTCCTATGGTCCTGTCACCAGTTCACTGGTTGTCCTTCTTTAGACAACTTTTGAAATGTATTATCTACTGCACATTGGAAACTCCCGATAAGTCCTGCTGTTTTGTAAATAATTTGACCCAGTAGTCTAGCCATCACAATTTGGCCCTTGTCATAGTCGCTCAGATCCTTACTCTTGCCCTGCTTCCAACAACTCGATTTCAAGAACTGACTGTTCACTTGCTGCCTAATGTATCCCACCCCTTGACAGGTGTCATTATAATGAGATAATCAATGTTATTCAAATCACTTGTAAGTGGTTGTTATGGTTGATCAGTATATGTGTGGCAGCCTGGGAAAACCCTTTATGTGGTCAAAGTACAATATATAATCTATATAGTTCTGAAAATGTGTCAACATTTATAACCAAATTTGCTTACTGAAAATTTTTAAAGAATTATAAGATTGCAAATGATTGGATGGAAAACTTATTTCTCATTTTGATTACTAGCTTCATCCACATTGTTCTCAGCCTCATCACCTGAGGTACAACTCAGTCAAGCCGTTTAAACACAAGCCTTATTGTTGTCTCTTTTACCCAACTATTCTGTTCACTGGCAAGGAAATAAACTTTGATTAATCCATTAAATTTTGATTAATTCATTAAATATATCTTGTTTCATAATTACCTTTTATTAGATCATTTAAACAATTCAACACTTTGTTCTCTGTCATCTGTGTGTGCAATCACTCATTTATGTTTTGTTGGTGATGTGATGGTACAGGAGCATCAGTGACTTTTTAAGAGTTGGTATTGATAACTATCTAAAAACCTGAGAAAATCTCACTTAGGTATCAAGGGTTTAGTCAACTTTAGGCAAACTAATTGTTTTAACCACTGTGTTTGTTAAACTAGTTAAACTCCTTACTCCATTTTCTGCAGGCTAGCAGCTAAGGCAAGGATATAAGGCTAAATAAAATCTTTGGTGAAAACTTTGGTTTTGTGTTTTCTTAAAATGGACGTGTCAAAACATATTATGTCAGCTCAAGCCAGATCTGATGGGTTTTCCCAGACTGTGACAGCTCTTTCTCAAATAATTTAAAATACTGAACATTTCAATTAGCTTCAGAATAGAAATAGCTTTAGACAGACTGAAAACAACATTTTCTAAAGGGTTCCTTGCACATGAGGTTCTGCCTGCTGAAAGTTACATGTGAATAACCCTTTTGCCATCTGAGCATTTGATTAAGGATTTAATACGCCATTCCACAGAGCAAATGATATTATTTAAGTCAATCATGCTGTACTGACACAGTAATAAAGGACCTAAAATCCATCATCACAAATCCTGTTATAATATTCTTGCATGACTTGATTACTTTGTGGTCCAAAGAAGTAATATGTCAGAAAAATTTGATATTGTTGGTGTCAGATAGACTTACAAGTATTTCTTGGTGAAGTGTCCCAAAAAGCTTTGGTCTGCGGCTTGCACATTGTTCTTTTAGAAGCGTAGAGTAAGTGATGCAACTTACTTGTAAACCAGCAACTGTTACTAAATCCAGAAATCCAGAAAGCAATGCACAGAATACTCACTCTCAAAGTTATTGTAGTACTATACTGCGGTTCATAATGTTAATTTGTGCTACTTGTATTTCTTTCTGCTCGTTGTTATGCTCTCATCTGTATTTCCAAAATCTGAATCCACCAGGAATATAAACTTTCTAATTCTCTCATAATAGTTTGCCTTTGTTGTTTAAATAAAAAATGTATCACTTTAATAAAGATGAGTCTGTTCCATATTCCAGTATTACTTCATCTGAGAATACTATAATAATTTGTTGACATAATATATTACAGTTTTATATGATCAGCAGAACCTGGAAAACTTGTATGACTCATATCCAGCTGGTCCCATATTATGATTTAAACAACAGCTCATTATTTTTACAATCTGGTAGTTCGAACACTGCTTTGTTTGATGTTCTTAACAATGTAGTCTACACTTCTATAACACTTGGGAAATGTAGTTAAACAACAAAGATTTGCTACATCTAGCGACATTGACCAATTGTAGCTGAGGAAGGTAGTGACTCTATGCATTTTAATTTCAGAGAATAACTTTTCTCTCTAAAGTGCTTTCCAACCTTCCGAATTCTTTAGACGACTGCTTTGAAAGGAAGTATAAATCAGGCTGTAAAGACTTTATCACAGAAGTGGTTGGATGTGCTTACTTTCTGAAACTCTCTCCTCCAGGTGTGCAGTTTGGCATCAATTCCAGAATGCATGCAGACTTTCTGACAGAGATTAATCTAAGATGTAATGATTTTGCAATGTTGGTAGAATCCAATGGGAATCTCATGACAAGCTTCATCACTATATAGAGAGCCAATGTCAAAGACCAATTGATCTTGGAATTGGCAAATTCACAAGCATGAACCGTTAGTGAGAATGTGGGCATTATAACCTCCTGGGAGTGTGGTTGTTTCAGATCTGAGGTTATTCATGCACAACTTAAAACAGATCTCCCTGCACAGAAAATGAACTAAACTGTGTTTTCTTACTTTGCTGTGAAGCTCACAGTAGCAACAGATATTTGTCTCAGTCTGACACATCTAATGCGCTGCCATGTTAACGAATATGGCCTTTCTTTGCAAGCTTTATATGTGACCACCTGCACCCACCCACTTGAAAGTAAAAACCGTCCATTCCTGTGACCCTTTTCCTATAGACCCAGTGTACACCTCTAATTAAGATCCTAACTATCCCAAAGAATGCATGTTATACCAAAGTTATGCAAAAAAAAAAAAATCTTATTATCATGATTATTACCCAAATAATTGCACTCCTTTTCATACTTGTAGAAATGTAGAGAAATGCTCTCAGTGCTGAATTGGTGGTCTTCCACTAGAGATAGGGAGTGTTTGGGAGTGCCTTGGAATGACAGGAATGTCATAGTGTGTGTACACAGGTGCGCTAGGAAATAGGATAGCATTGGGATCAGACAGTTAATTGGGAAATATAAATGGACATGTAAAATCAGTGCCTAAACTTTTCTGCAATCAGTCCATACAAAAAATGTGAATCTGGGGGGAAAAAGGCAACCGGGGGTTATAGAAATCAACTTATTGGCTCTGAATACGACAATTATTGGGGGAAGAGTGACGAAAAACTATAGTCTGCACAGCTCTGGGAAAAACATGGACAATTATTCATAATTGTCATTGTTGCTCTATTTTCTGGAAAAGATTAATGATTTTACATGCTTAACTTCTACTTTACTGTGATTTACAATTTAAGATGAATCATCAAGATTACAATAAGTTGTCCTCCTAAACCTCATACTGTACATTAAGTGCTCAAGTTGTGCCAGATTTAAGACTAATTTGTTCGCACTTCCAGACTACAAGCCTTGGACTGCGGTCCTGGGTGGAAAATGACAGCATTTGCCGAACAGATGTTTGTGTTTTCTGTAAAGCCTCAGTTTATGCATGAGTGCTGTTAACAGAGCCATTTGAGTGACATAAAACACGAACTGCTAATTAAATAAATGTAAGAAAGAAAAAAAGGAAAGAAAGAAAGAAAGAAAGAAAGAAAGAAAGAATTTATTATGTGCGCAAAAAGAAGTTTTCATTTATTATGGTCTCATGTGGCCTTAACACTTTCACAGACATTTCAAAGTAACATTAAAAGACAAACTAACACTTTATTTGTCCAAATGCTACAAACAGATATACAGTCATGTGTAAAAAAATAAGTACACCCCATGGAAATTGTTGGCTTTTTTGAGATATTTGGACAATCAAACATTTGATCATCTTTGAAACAGTGTCTATTAATGAAGTTGATATGCTTGACCAAAACCACAAGGAAAAATAGATTTTTCAATCATTTATTCAACAGAAATATCAATATATGTGATATTCCTCAGTGGAAAAAATAAGTATACCCTTGGCCTCAGAAGCTAGTATTGTCCCCTTTAACAAAAATAACTTATTGTAGGCATTTTGCATAATTGTCCACTAGGCTTACTTGAATTTTTGACCACTATTCCATGCAATATTCATTCAGTTGCAAGATGTTTGAGGGTTTTCTTGCATGAACTTTCAATGGGATTCAAATCCGGGCACAGGCTAGGCCATTAAACTTTTGGTTCAACTTCAACTTTTGGACAGATAGATGGCCTCACATTATCTTCAAGCAGTCTTTGAAATGATGAATTCATAGTTAAATCAATGATTGCAAGCTGTCCAGTCCCTAAGGCAGCGAAGAAACCCCAAACCATAACATTTCCACCACCGTGCTTCACAGTGGATATGAAGTGATTCTCCTGAAAAGCTGTCCTTGGTCAGTGCCAAACATGTCTGATGTTACTGTGGCTAAACTGTATTTTTGATTGGATTTGTCTGTCCAGAGAACATTATTCCAAAAGGCCTGGTCTATCTGCTCATTGGCAAACTGTAGTCCCTGCAAAGACTTTTTCCTGACATGCCTCCCATGCAGGTCAAATTTGTGCAATCTCTTTATGTTTGTAGAAGCATTCACTTCTTGACAAAAACATCTGACCTACATGGGAGGCGTGCCAGGAAAAAGCCTTTGCAAAACTACAGGATACTAGCAGATCCTATGATTAAATTTGGGGGTTCTTAGAGACTCTTGGGCTGAATTTGCTGGGACAGCCAGTCCTGAACAAAGTGGCAGTCGCTTGAAATCTGTGCCACTTATATTTGATTTTCCTTACAGTGGAATGATGTATTTCAAATAATTTGGAGAGCTTTTTAAATCTCTTGCCAGACTCATAGGCATCCACAACCAGTTTTTCTGAAGGCCTTACAGAACTCCTTAGATCTTGGCATGATGACATCACACACCTCAATAAAAAAGGGAACACCAGACACTAGGTGTGAGAGGTTTAAATAACACCTGCACTCCCTAAGCAGGAAAATTACATGTAACCATGTGTCCCTCCAGACGTGATGGAGAACTGTCCGTCCCCCCAGATGTGATGGTGGAAGAGTGGGGTAACATCTCACAGCAAGAATTTCCAAATCTGGTGCAGTCCATGAGGATGACATGCACTGTACTACTTAAAGCAGCTGGTGGCCTCACCAGATATTGACCCCCACTTTGTTCAGGGCCTCATTATTCCATTTCTGATCATCAAAGGTCTGTGAAAACTTTATGTTAAAACAAATATTTACACATGTTAAGAAATTTGCTGGACATTAAAGCAGTTGCATGTGAGAGGACATTTGTTGTCTAAAATGTACGTAGTGTATGAATGGGTGTGTGAGTGTGTGAGTGTGTATGTGATTGTGCCCTGCGATGGATTGGCACCCTGTCCAGGGTGTACCCTGCCTTGTAAGAAGATGGATGGATGGATGGATGGAGGACATTTGTTTTTTTTTCATTCATATATACATATTATACATACATTATACAGATATTATATATTATTAATGTATTTGGACAAATAAAGAGATCTATGACTAATACAAAAGAAATATACAGAGACAGAGAGAGAGAACAAATGTCTGCCACAGGTCTTATGTCTCATTGCTCTTCAAATATCAGTTTTTATTGTTTTTATATGGCCTGATTAGAGGCTTATCACAAATAACAAACATGTGTTCAACTCAGGGAATATGCTGTGTAGCTTATATGGCTACTATTACAGTGCCTGGATGGTTTTTTCTGAAATGGCTATCTGAGTGTGATAAATCTTATGACATATTATTTTATGACAATCATTTTCTTGCTTTTGTTTAAGATTCAATATTTTCATCTCTTCATCTCCATCTTTTTTGGTCCAGAGGTCATATGCGTGACTTGATCTTTAATGCTCCAGGTGTGAAGTCACATTTTGCTCTATTTCTTTCAGTTCTTGGCCAAGATCTACTGTAGTTAAAGTCACTGTTGTGCCAATAAATAAGACTCTAAATGGACAAAACAGCTGTCACTCATGGTCCCCTGCCAGTTTATTGGAGGGGTTGTGGTTTCCTGCATTTCGTCATTCGATATCATCCGGCCATAATCTTACGATTCGGAACAATTTCCTGAGCCCTAGACGATTCCTCAATCTTGGATACCGCAGCATTAAACCACACTGGATTTTGGATGTAGGATTTGTTTGAGTTGCTATAATAATCTTTCCAAGAGCATAATGAATTCAAACTCTTGCTTAAACACTTGCAGGGGAATGTAGCTCCAGTTTGCCAGTTCAGAATTTTAAGTCACCGAAAAAAGTGACATGATTAAACCATTTTATTATTACACCACAAGCACCATTTGTTTTTGTCTGGAAGCATGACAGTTGACTTTTGCTCAGTAATAGCCATAGAATGTGGTTAAGCCTAAGGAACTGTGATGACACCTGATCTCTATGTTGTGCTCAATTATTTGAACAAGCATGTACATTTTTCACAGACAGCAATTTTTAATTTCTCCCAGATGACCTGGGAGTTGGCTTTGATCCAGACTGTCTGTGGAAACAGTGAGAAATTCAATGCACACATTTTAATCATGGTCATTTGTACTTTTGAAACATATCTCCTACTCTATGAAAATGACTGTTTGAATCGAATTTAAATATGTGGCTGTTTTATTATCTGTACCATGTTGGTGAAAGATTTGTTCTTGTACTGAGCCACTGGATTCAGAAGCCCACAACCACTGTGACACTAGCTATCATAGTTCAGCAAGGATCATCCATCAACACCTTCAGTTCCACTGAAAATGATCCTAAATCATTGCACTGAGAGACCACGCAGACACCCAAATTCAATGTGGAAAAGGCTTCAGTTGGCTGTGTTGTTCTTGGCATGGCACAGTGAAATGACAACATTTCCCTTCCTGCTAAAGGAAAGCTGTTCCCTGTGGGGTCAAGGTAGATGGTTCATCCAAGATCAAAAGTAACATGGAGCAGTCCAAAACAACAGCAGTTTTATCATCCTCTTGCATTACAACGACTGACTGAACTTGGATAAGTCGGACCTTGTAAATGTCCAGGGAGACTGTATACAACAGGACAATCACTCAAAAGTAATAGGGGAAAGAAACCAGATCATCCAGCAGCACAGTTTTAAAAAAAAAGTATAAAAAAAAAAGAATAATAGTATTTCGAAATATTTATCTGTCACATTTAAGTAAAATGAGCTGGTTTTTAATACTTTAACCTTACATTATTATAATTTATACCACAGCAGTATTGAATTTTCTACTGAGAGTTCTAAGTAGGTGTTTATTACTGTTCTATAATAGCAGCTCTGACAATAGTGCTGGGTTGTAATTCAAATTGTTTAAATGAATATGCTTGTGGTAGTATCTTATCATTTCTACAGTAAAACCTCATGCACAAGGGATTTTCATGAAACTCTGCATAATCTATGACTAATAATAAACATATAAAAAAAATATGTGGTGATTTCGACAAAGAAAATGTATTCATGGAAGCAGTCTCCAGTGACAGCGCAGTCATTGTAAAAGTCAATTAGTTTTTTGGCACAGAATTCTTCAGGACTTTGCACTTTCTGATTTTGAAAGAATGGCTGTATATAACAGCTATAATGTAAGTGAGAACTAACTTGGTTCATGGATTTTGCCACTCCACTAAGTGTAGATATAAATGCATGAAAAGTATTACATTTTGTTATTAATAAATAAACAACAAACAATTTGCTGGGGTATAAGAGGAATAAAACAAGAGATGTGTTATTACAGGAATATAATCAAATTTAAGGTGGTAACAGGAACTCAACTTTGCAACTGCATCACACCACCCCATTGTTGACTGTTTTAGTATAACCGCATGGCCTGTCATGTTTTATTACTTACCTAACTTCTATTTTAATCTTTATTCTAGAGAACAAATCTACAGTCAAACAGACAATCAGTATGACTTCTAATGATCTCTTTACCACAAAGTCACAGTGAAAAACATATCATCCAAGTTTTGGTTGCTTGCTTTCATTTTCTTTAATGATCTAGTTTGTAGTCTGTGGTATACTTAAGTCATGTTTGTCTTGATTTGTGTTTATATATATAAGTTTTATTGATTTGTTTGTCCATAGCAACGTCTCCCAGAACAGATTACTCATGTCGTTGTTTAGACATGGCTATGATCACGCTACAGCTAAACATATTGGCAAAGCATTTCTTAACGACCATGAATTGTTTTCTCAAGAGCATTGCTCCATGTCTCGCTTTGATCACAGTATATCTTATACAAACATCTAAATTGTACAGCTAATCAAAACCGTCTTGCACAGAGGAAAACGCATGGCTGGCTTTGACCACAGCTGAAAACAAATCCACTTAGACTGGGTTTTGCCAGAGTGTCAGAGGGAACAGTAAAGCCACAAATCAAATCACTCTAAATTTTGCAGGGATAGAATCACCAGTTGCTCTCATAAGTGAGGACTCTTCAAAACTCAGGCCAATTTCCAAAATGCTACTCCAAAAATTAGTATATACTCTGCAATCATAGACATGTCAAAGCATAATATTGGTTTTTCAACATGGCTTTCCATCAAATATTCATCACATTAACTTATTTAGAGGTGATAATATTTATAAGAAAACCAAGACTCTAAATTGGGGGAAAAAATAATTTTAAGAACCCTGTGGTAAATTTATTCAGGTCAATACACAACAAAAATGCAATTCTTGTTTATTCACAAGGTAAACATATTAAATTGAAAAAACAAAAAAGAAATGAAATACACATCCAAGGGAGCAGATTAGAAATTGTATAAAATGCACTGTTCTTATATTATGCATAATTACTTATAAACTTCAAGCTATCAGGAATGAAGCAATGCACGTATTGTAAAAACTGTAACTTTTTCATTAATAGGATATTCATTCAAATTTTAATATCTCACTGAATATCCAACACAAATGGTTGTTTTGGTGAACATCTAGCTCAGTGAGAAACTGCACAGCATACTAGTAACTGTTCTTTACAGGATATTTATGGGCATTTAATAGGCAGCATGATTCAGAAAATGATGATGATGATGATGATGATGATTATTTGGCAACATACTGCTTTTTGAAAAATAGCAAGTTTTTATTTACAGATCATATTCAAAACTAAGTCAGTACAGTAGCAATCAATTAAGGCAATAATTAAAACAGTGCAATTATTTCCCCCCAAGGCACTTATGTGGAATGTTCACAACAGTCTTTCATTTATTTACAAAATCCAAATTTAAAGCTACAACTAACAAGTAAAAAAAAAAAAAAAA
>JAOUWY010000047.1:11168161-11178987 GCA_025728095.1 Prietella phreatophila | reverse complement strand
AGAGGGGGGAGTGGTAAAATGCTCCAAAAAATCCCAGAAAGAAGAACACTTCACAAGTGATAAACAGAATTATTCCATATTGCAGGCGTTTTTGGACGGGGGGTGTGTGTGTCTATGTATGTATATATTTAAAGTATACTCAGTATATATATATAAATAAATAAATAAATATATGTTTCGCATTTTTAATGTAGGTAGATCTCCTTGAGTGGCCATGTTGAAAGTAGCTCACAAGTAAAAAAAAGTGTGCGCACCCATGATTTATTGATAGAGACTTCAAAGCACTTCTTTAAGTCCCTCTGGATAAGGGTGCATGCCAAATGCCATAAATGTAAATGTAAATATAAATGTAGTAGCACTGGTGCTGTGGGTGCAAAGAGATAAATAAAAAACAATAATAAAAAAAAATTTCACCCAGAGCTGGAATCTGTCCCATTCTGGAGGCTAAATGTCTCCTTAAAACAACTGTATGCTACACATAATGGACAATTATAGTTTGTTACCATTAGACCTGAAAGAAGCATATTTCCGAAGTCCAACTCTTATAAATATACAGGCAGTTTCTTTATTGTCTGGTTTACAGAAACCAGAAAAAAGGATGTACCAGTTTGGGTCCTTTCCTTTGGGGTTTGCTAGAAATTTATATATTTATATACATTTTTATATTTTATAAATTTAATATATTAAATTGCAACAATAGACATTCACTTCTTGTGAATTTATTCAGAATGATTTGTTTGTTATTCATGAAAATCCCAAAACATTTTTTGAGTTTGTGTAAAAATTTATGTTTTGTTTACAATTTACAATTTGAGTTCTTTGAGCCAAAGAACAAAATAAATGTCAACCTTGATTGATAGGGAAATGGCATAAGTTACTGCAGTTTAATATACACATTATTTTGTCATTTACACACAACTTCATTAAAAGATTGATAAATGAGGCCCCATGTCTGGAGCATTGTCAGGAACCCATGTAAGAACATTAGTACTTACTATATCTGTTCTCAACTTCCAAAATAATATATTTACATTTAAAATCATACAGTGACATAAATATACCTTTCTGCCCAGGGTGAAAAGGGTTACTCAGAGCTTCCTGGTGTTGTGAAAGGAAAGATTAGAAATATGGTAGCTCTTGGCTCGATGAGAATCTGGTCTGGCCTAATGCCTAGTAATAGATGAAAATTATAGTGTGATTAATTATGCATCATTACTGTGGGGATTGTTACCACATGCACACACTTAAATCATTCTTCGGCCCACACCTGCTGACAGTAGGATTTATATTTTCTCTCTTCAGTGGTAGAGATCACTAGGCATGCCAGGCATATGTTGATAAGGGTAACATCAAGTTCATATGTTTTAAATGCCCGTTCTTTTAGCTGCAAAAGTAAAGAATGAAATTTGTGTATTTGTATGAAAGAACATTCATTTGTTACTAAAGGTTGTTGGTAAATGTAGAAATTCTTTTAAAATTTCTGTAGTTTAAGAATAATAAAAAAATATTTTTAAACCCTAGAAATAATTCTATTTGAAATTCAATTATTTACAGCACCTTTATTTTTGCATGATTGAGATTCAGTAACATGGTAGTTGACAGTCATGTGATAAAGATCTTCTTGGATGAGAATATTTGTTTTTTGAAGGATGTGTTTTCGATCATACTTAATTTCATGATCTTATATCCATCTATCAAGTACATGTCATCTGCCAGCAACCACCAAGTGTGTATGACTCCTACTCTCAACTCTGTGGTTTCTACTTGCTGATGTGGAGTTAGCCTCCTAGTTTTCTGTACGTCAGCCAAAAAAAGATGGCGAGAGAGAGAGAGTATGGGTGCATTGGCATGATCTACTGTGATGACAGAGGGAGTTACAAACTGCATGAATGCAGTCTATCTATGTGTGGCTTCAGCTAGAGCTTTAAGAGATAACTGATTGCGGTTGTTATATAAGACACTGGAGTGGAAAAAAACACTATGAACTAAAGACGCAAAGGGTCATAATAAACTGATGAATTTAAATATAAGGGATAATGCATTTCTTATTTTACTTATGTACCTAGCTGATGTTATAAATAATGGAAGGCTGTGGCGCAGGCGGTAGAGCGGGTTGTCCACTAATCGTAGGGTTGGCGGTTCGATTTCCGGTCTGGATGATGCCACATGCAGAAGTGTCCTTGGGCAAGACAGTGAACCCCAAGTTGCTCCCGATGGCAAGTTAGCGCCTTGCATGGCAGCTCTGCTACCATTTGTGTGTGAGTGCGTGTGTGAATGGGTGAATGAGGCACAATGTAAAGCGTTTTGGATAAAAGCGCTATATAAGTGCGCCATTTACCATTTAGGTGGTCCTTGTAACTCATAGACAAATAGAAAGTCAGACCATGCTCACTGGATGTCAATCCGGTACAATATTTTAATTAATATGATAGAAAAAAAATTAAGCACTTTCAAGATCTAGCACTGCCTTAGGGTTTAAAGAATACCACAGCATTCTCTCTCTATTGCATTTTTAGTATAGAGATTATGACAAAGAGAAGAGATTATGACAAAGAAGACAAGAACGGAAAATAAAGTTGCAATCAAAATTAGTCAACCCCCATTGCAAATCAGGGTTATTGTCAAAATTTACAGACTTTCAACTGTTTGAAATGAACAAATAAAACAAAAGCAACTGAAATAGTTAAATACAGTGAATGCTTCAAATGGTTTCCCCAAATTCAACTGAAAATGCAACTTATAACGATTTCACCAGTTTTAAAATTATTCAAGCCCTTCATGGCAAGCATATTTAGTACTTAGTAGAGCACCCTTTTGCTGTTATGACCTGCTGCAAATGAGATGCATAGCTTCTGGCAGCTTTCCTGAGGAATATTAGCCCATTCCTCATGACTAACAGCATCCAGTTCCGTAATATTCTTGGGTTTGCATGCTGCAACCGCCTTCTTCTAATCCCACCAGAGATTGTCTATGGGGTTCAAGTTAGGTGATTGTGATGGCCCTGTAGAATCTTCCAGGATATTTTCTGCAACCAAGCCTTGGTGGAATTTGAGGTATGCTTGGGGTCATTGTCCTGTTGGAAGGTCCAATAATGCCCGAGCTTCAGCTACCACACAGATGGCATGATGTTTTCTCCTAGGAATGAATGGACATCAATGAATGGACTTCAATGAATCCATCTTTCCATCTGGCATGGAAACCTTCTGTGTTTAGTAAGTGCCTCACTGTGCTCACTGAAACCTCAGTGCCTGTTGCCACCAAGTCTTGCTTCAGGTCTTCTGCAGGCACTCAAGGGTTTTTCACAACCACCTTCTCAGAAATCTGGTGCAGCTGTTGATAGTTTCCTTTTTCTGCCCCATCCAGGTTTATTACATATTGTCTGCCCATTGCCACTTAAGGTATTTCATGTGCTCCAGCTCAATCACACCTGGTGCAACTAATGAATACCTTGATTAGTTGCATCAGGTGTGCTTGAGACAACACCTGTTTTGCATATTTGTGCTACTGTGAGGGATTCTATTCAGTTCGTTGAATAATTTTGAAACTGGAGAAATCATTATAAATTGCATTTTCAGTTGAATTTGGGAAAACCACTTGAGAATTCATTGCACTGAACTATTTCAATTGCTTTTGTTTGATTTGTTCATTGCAAACATCTGAAAGTCTGTAAATGTGGATAATAAACCTGATTTGCAATGGAGTTTGAATAATTTTAATTGCAACTGTACATACATATGCCTACGGGCAGTCTTTCAATAATCATTTATAAATATATGACTGAAAGACTTACTCAAAAATACAACCATTATAATGGTTAAATGGAAACAGGCATAAGAAACCATATTACCAAAACTGTTCTAATGTAGGCTTATTTAACTTTCAAACTCTGGAACAAGTAAGTAATGCCATCAGGCAGAAGTGAATGTATGTACTTTCTTTGAGCTATAATGATTGCTTTGAGAGCATGCTCCTTTTCATTCATCATATGTGTGTGTGTGTGTGTGTGTGTGTGTGTATCCTTAAGCCCCCATTATGAAATAGTAAATATATTTGTTGTTTTTCTTACACATAAACAGATAATCTGTTAGGCAAGACCAGACTTTATTTTTACTTCTCACATTTTATTCCTACTGAAATGATTTCCTCTCCACCCAAAATGTTATGTGCTCAGAGTCACTACAGTGCTGTCTACAGTCAATGGAAAACTCTTGATGAAATGCTCAAAACAGTGGCCTGGGGGAAAGGTACTGTGTAATTGCAAAACACTGTTGCTTTTAGAAATAAGGAATGAAAGGGAAAAGAATACAGTAAAACAACAGTTCAGTAACATGTTACCACAAAGAGAGGCTGATATGCCTTGGGCTAAGGGTATCCCCCCACAGCAATGAGTCATAAGATTTCTTTTTGACTAATTATTTTTTCCAAATCCATCCTTGGCACATCAAACTTGTGGCTGCTGGGTGCAGAATTATTGATACAAACAAAAGCTGATTTATTGCACCCAGAGCACATATTTGGCTTCAATTGATATATAAAATGGGTATGACAGATCTCATCAATAAACTCTAACAGTTATACAAATATTTACATCCCCTATATTGAAAAACTTTAAACATGACAGTGACACGGCATAATATTGTGTCACTGCTGAAGTCTTAATGTCTTCACACGTGAAGCCCAATTTCCCTCATTAAAAAATGTTTTCATTTCATTATTAACCAAAAGCTAACATTGCCTTGGGTTTTAAATGAGGTCTGTCTTTAGTCTGCAGCTCTTTCACACGTTATTTCAGAGGAAAATATTTAATAACCTCCTTCCAAACTATGTTATCTGCATAGTGTACCTCTGAAATGAAATGAAGTTTATGAACCGAACCTGTTTTTTCTAAAAAAAAAAAAAAAAAAAAGGCCTTGAAGGAGAGTTGCTGTCTAATTTTAAAACAGATTAGAAAATGAACATGTGAAAACAAGCTGTCATACACAAACAGAGGGAGGCTCCTAAAGGAAGAAAACACACAGAATTAATAGATCCAACTACAAGGATATATATTGTAGTTGCAGTTCCATTTATTATCACGAGTCAGTGGTCTTGAATATCATTGGCCTTCCAGTACGGAAAGCTGATGTGAGGTTAAAAGATGATGATGGGGAATTTTTCAGCTGAGAGTGAGCTAAACCCTGCTTTACTACTCTGCATTTACTCCATGTCTTTTCTTTGAGGTGGGCTTCTGGGGTGAAGGCTTCAGCTCAGATTTGTTATGTTGCCTTGTGTAGCGCTTACACGTGCAAGACGTCACAGCAGCAACCTTATACGTGCGTGTACTGCCATCCTGGCACCAGAGCCTGACACGCTGCGTGCGCACATGCTCGTTCACACACCTCCACTCAGACACATCCCTCCGTGCCCAGTATCCTCCTCCAATCCAGTTGGGTAGCAGGTGAGCAGGCAGACACTCACCAGCACACACCAGCTCCTTCACCGCCTTCAGGCTGGTGCACTGACCATCTGATATGTACTTGGTGGAACGCAGCTCTCTGCAGCCCAACTGACTTTGCTCTGTGAAGAACAAACATCTTCATAGTTATACTATGCTACACATTACAGGTAAAAAATAAAATAAAATAGATCCTTGAGGGTACCACCCCACTGACAAAGGTACAGGTTAGTACTCTTTAGAGAGTAAAACTACCTTTCATCATTGCAAAAAATAACATCTAATCAAGTGAAAATATCTTGCAAATACAATAAACTTATAATGTGATTACTAATCCTTTTTTAATTTCAATTTTGAAATTATCTTGTTGTATTGGTAGATATTTATCTCATTTTAATCTGAAAACAGAGTGGATAAGCTCATATTTGATTTATAATGACAAATATTAGATATGTTTTCCCATATTAAAGATATTTTCACTTCCTAAAATATCGTTTGTGCAATGAAGTAATTGCCTTTTATTGCTTTTTTTTTTGCAAGGATAACATACACTGCACAATCTTAAGATAAATGAAAATATCTTGGTAAAAGTGAAAATGAGTGAAAATATCAAAATGAAAGTTAAGTGAAAATATCTTATATATAGTCAGATTGATCTATTATTTTGTTATTATAAGATGACTATAAAGCAAATATAAGATTATTAAGCCTAGTAAATTATAAGATTATTATATAAGATTACTAAACCTAATAATTTGTAGATGTTATTTTTCCCAATCTCAAATTTTAAATTTGGTCTATTAGCAGATGATTTTGCAAATAATTCTGCACACAAATGCTTTAAATTACCACAATAATCTGCCAAGAGTACAAGACCATTTCAAGCTTGAAATTACTTTTTTAAATGTCTAGGAATAGATTTGATAATATTATATTTTGTTTATAGTAATTATTGAAATAATTCATTATTCTTAAGTTCATTATTCAAGATATTTCCACTTGATTTCACTTTTTTGCAGTGTAAAGAGCTGCTGTGAGCATTTCTTTAACACTCCTCCATAGATTACTGAAGATGAATAAGTTAACAGGTTAAGTTAATAAATTCATTTGAGAGAGAGAGAGAGAGAGAGAGAGAGAGAGAGAGAGAGAGAGAGAGATAGAGAGAGAGACTACATCCTTGTTACCAGAAAAAACAATAATGGCAGATCAAAAATAAACTAAAGGCACAAGACACACATACAGTATTATTTGTGCAGACTGAGTAGTGAGCTACACACCTATTTTCGCTGTGTTTTCTGCGTGTCTCCTGTTTCCACGCGCTTCATTTACAGACCCACTGGCCTGAGTTTCCTGAAGCAAAGAGGCTGCGGTGCCATCCAACAGTTCAGTGGCACCATTCTGAACTCCTTGGCAACTCTTCAGCAAGGCAAAGGAGAAAATCATCAGCCAGTAACCACGCATGTTCAAGCCCATATGACACAAGAAGCCTTCCAGTGCTCAGTGAGTCTCTCAACATTCCAGGATTGAGGAGATATTACCTGTAGCTCATATGGTTATACAGTTTTATACTCATCCCTCCCCGCCTTCAGCCAACAGCACTTGCCTGGCAAGTGTGGTTTGTAAGAAATGGGTGTGTGCTTGCATTGATGGCAGGTGCTGAAAATGTGTTTATGTTCAAGCTGGAAAGCTTACACCATGCACATCTGAGCAAATCCCTGTGGTTTCACTATTCACTTTTTTTTGTCATCACCAGATCACCAGGACAGACAAAAGATGGGAAAATGCTGTGCTTGGTGTTTAGGATTTTTAGGGGGGGAACAAATCTATTTTAACTATACACATGCATCAGTAGTGCAATGTATCTACAACACTATGCATTTATTAATTTTTTTTATTTATTTTGAATGATTATTTAAACGATTGAATTCTTTTACAGTCATGTTTGTTAAGGTTGAATAACACAGCAAGGGGTATTCATGTAAAATATTCAAACAAGCCATGAGCAGGCGAGTCTACAGTATGAAGTCTATAATACGCTCATACCAGTTTTTTGATATTTGTTTTTATTTCATTTTTTAATTTCCTTTTGTTAAAGAAGTACAGTATAGACAAAGGAAGCCTACTTGTTGAGCATATTTTTCACGACTCTTCTTAAATTGAAAATGAGCACAATCAATGAAACTATTTTGGAAACTAAAATGTAATGGGGAATACCTTTTTGTCAAATTCAGTATACAGTATTATATGTTTGGTCTCAAATCACATAGTATTCCAGATCATTTCTGAGCATGCATAGCAGTATTGTGCAGAGACTGAGAAATGCAAACAAGTATATCTCTATGTACTGTGTATTTGCAGAGCTAGTGAGTCATGAAGGAATGGATACTTTTTGCACTAAATGGCTACAACATGGATACAGATAAGCTTTACTGAAAAAAATATTGTGAATGTTGGCAAATGAATGTAACATTTTTTATAATAAGATAAATCAAATATAAACTTGTTCAGCTTGCATTTAGATGCTTTTGTTAATTTTGAGTTTCCATCCATCCATTTTCTGTAGTGCTTTTCCTCCACAGAGAAGCCTGTGGAATGCAGGGGAATGCACCATGGACAGGGTGTGAACCCCATTGCAGGAGCAGGAAACCCCTGAAGCACACAGAGAACATGCATACTCCTCTGTACAGTACAGTAAACATTAATCAATAAACTCTTTCACAGTAAGTAGTTTCAAAGATAATTCTCAAACTATGTAAACAGTTCAAGCAAGGGTTTGATGTAATCTGTGCTGTCTAGTGCAGGTGAGAAGGTAAATCTGAATGTGTTGTGCTTTGCTAGAGAATTTCTGCAAAATCAAATGTACTCTACCTTCCTTATTCTACTCCAAACAGTTCTGTAAAGCACCAATATGTGCAACAAACCCATGAAATAAAATACCCCAGGATTATTTTACCTCAAAATTAGCCAAACAGGTGTCTCCGATGAGCATGCCAAATAAACGTATAATGACACAAATGGTAACACAAAGACCCATGCTCTCTTTATTCTGCCGAAACTGTGTGACTCTCCAAATGAAACAAGGGTCTAATTTCACTCTTTCCTCAGGCAAATTGAAAGTTACTTTCATTTCATCATACTTTACCACTGGTACACTTCTCTGATTTTGGTTATATATAATTATGTGTGCATTATTGTTTTGCTGATCTTGCATTTTACATTCCATTTATGCTTAAAAAAGCTGTCAAAAATGATTTCTTATGACTTAAGAAACCCTGCTAGTGATATTGTTTGAGAGACAGGGGTCTGTGGAGGGTTACTGGGGAACACAGAATGTTCAACCCCCAGGCTTGAAAGCAGAATATAAAAGCCATGTGATACAAGGTGGCATTTGCTAATTTCTGCATCTGAAAAGCAGTTATTTGAGATAGTCCTTTTGTGCTCAATGACTTTGACAAAGTGAGAAGCGGAGACTGAGGAGGAAGAGATAATCTCCCAGGAGACATAGATAGGTTTCTACATTGAGTTATGAGCATACTGACATGCAACATGACAAGAGAACATTACACAAACCCTCATTGGCCTACAGGGTGATCTGCTCTCTAGGGATGGGATGAGAACAAAGGAACTAAGCTTACAGGTAAAGGTAAATAACTGTACAGAATTCTGCAGAAGTGCCTTAGGATGTATTCAACAGTACCAAGCATGGGAAAATCTGAGAAGATCACTTCTGTTCTTCTCATATCCTGCTGATTCATACTCATACCTCATGATTAATTTAATTATTGCATTAATACATTTTCTTATATAATTAATTTTAAATAACTACAGTAGTGAGGATGTTTAACTAGCAACCTCCAGGGTTAAGGCTTCAAATCCCACCTTTGCCCTGTGTGCGTAGAGCTTGCATGTTCTCCCCGTGCTTTGGGGGAAATCTGGTCAAAGACGTGTTTTAGGCTGAGTAGTATTGCCCTGCAATCGGTTGGCACCCCATTCCAGGATGCCCCTGATCTTGTGCCCCGAGCTCCCTGTGTAGGATAAGCAGTATGGAAGATGGATGGATTTTCTCAAAGGCATTTATACGATATAAAACATGCATCATGATATATAATTTGCTCACAAACTGCCAGCAAAACAGGCTCTGGGTTACTGATCAAAAGGTCAGGGGTTCAAGCCCCAGCACAACCAAGCTGCTACTGTTGGGCCCTTGAGCAAGGCCCTTAACCCTCTCTGCTCCAGGGGCACCATATCATGGCTGGCCCTATGCTCTGACCCCAACTTCCCAGTAAGCTGGGATATGCGGTAAAAATAAATAAATAAAATAAAATAAAATAATAAATCACTGTGCTGTGTAAATAATTTAGTTTCTAAATAAATGCTCTATATAAAAACATATAATTTTTATTTATAAAAACAAACAAACACATGAAACATATTTAAACAAGAGATCTACAGTAATTATGTGATGCGATATTTGATAAAAAAAAATTTTACAATTTGAAAAATTCACATTTCTGCTGCAAATCACATTATTGCTACAGATTTGCCAGCTGCATTCACACTGTGGATCTCCTGTTCTTCCGGATCCCAAACTTTCATTTTATATTTTTAGTCTATTTGGAGGTGGAACTACATTTTGGCATGGTAGAATTAATTAACATACAGTAGCTCAAGGAATATGTAATGAACAGGAATTACTTGGCTCCAGAGCTAAAAGGTTTTGGTAATACTGTCACTGTCAAATCTGTCTCATCCTAAGATCTTTAAAGTTAGACTTAAGTCTGTTTTATTTTGTTATTATTTATAATCCATGCATTTTTAAACATGGACTAAGGGCATACTGGACTATGGAAGAATGCTGTAATAGCAACTCGTATTGTAGTTTTGGAGGACAAAAGCTGCCCTCTACTGTCATAACCAGAAAAGTACTGTGCTAGTACTAGTACTGTGTACTACCAGAAAAGCCTCAGACACCCATAACAGAGTCAACACTTAACTCCTGCAACCGCTACCTTACAAAAAAACTCATTTTTATAATGATATGCAATCAACTATCCAAATTTAGAGTGGTTTGTTAATGGATAAACCCATTTATATTTACATTTAGATAAACTACCCTGATATGTATTAAGAAAGACACCAGTGAAGTTTATTAAATGTTTATTCAGTCAAAAAATCTTATGAAAAAATAACGGCTAAATTACAAGACAGGATATTTTTTTTAAACAAAAAATTAAAAATTCAATTGTTCAAAGTGTTTAATCTGGAGGTATAGAAGGATGAAAAACACTAATCAGTACTGATCTGTAATAAGAAATAATCCACCATCAGTCAGAGAACAGAGTTGTTCTTCAAATTTAGTATATCTATCTATCTATCTATCTATCTATCTATC
>JAOUWY010000047.1:11121336-11135246 GCA_025728095.1 Prietella phreatophila | reverse complement strand
TTACACAGGGAGCCATTTTTTACACAAGACCCCACATCCCTCACACCTGCCGTGTGGGCACACAGCGAAGATCTCTGATTTCTCCTGGAACCCCAATGAGCCGTGGGTGATCTGCTCTGTGTCTGAGGACAACATCATGCAAGTCTGGCAGATGGTGGGTAAATATGCTCTGCTTTGAAAGCTTGTGTAAATGTCTGCTGTTAAGGTTGCCAACTAAACCAATATCTCGAAATGGTGCAATGGTTAAAATAAACTGTCAGGCCAATAGTTAATTACTGTGTGCTATTTTGGTCATCTGTTTATTTTCCAAGGTCTGTGTGTACACGTCAGGTGGGGTGGACAAACGGTATCTCCGTTTGCCTGTATATATGCTTTCTTGCTGTTATTAAAATACATACCTTTTGTCAAGAACAGTTCAGTTTGTATATGTAGGTGATTGGGGGAGGGTGAGAATGGCTTCAGTGCACCTTAGCACAGATATTCTGCAATTGTACTAGATGAAAAAACATGGTTCTTCCAAAAATGTGCTTAACTAGTGTTTTGATAGTGGTGGAATGATGGTAAAAAATCAGTTGGTTTGTGTTGAAATCTGCTGACTGAAGGCCGTAAGATATGATTTACATAATTTTCATACTCCTCAAACAATTCAACATGCTCACATGCCCTGTGGATGATGGTGGAGCCATTACAGCAGAGAGTACATCAGGTGAAATAGGATAAAGGTGATCAGTCAGAAAAACATTTAATTGATTTGCTGTGACACTTCCCTTAAAGGGAGAAAATGGACCCAAACTATGCCAGCAAAAATGCCCCAAAACACAAAAGCCTTTAGCTTTTCTTTAACATTGTTATCCAATGATCGGACTGAGGCATTCTAAATTTTAACATGATATGCACTGTGTATTCTGAGTATAGTATATGCACTGCTGGCATGTGTTCATTTGTACATCTCTGTACAGGGGAATTGTGAAAAGCTGTTAGTGTTACCTCGTGTAATCTTTTTGTGATCAGGGAACACCATTGAAAGAATAGTGCTATCAAGCTCTGTGCAGTTTGTGATAAGGATTTGATCGTGTCCATATATAAATACGAGAAATTCCTGATTCCTCGTGCCCTGGTGTTTTTTTTTTTCTTCTTTTTTTTCTTTTTTTTTTCCTTCTTCTATTTCTCCCCTGCAGGCAGAGAACATCTACAACGATGAGGACCCTGAAGGAGCAGCAGACACTGAGGTCCAGGGATGAAGAACAATGTAGAACTTTCAGCCTCTACCACATCCCACTGTCTCGCATGACCATGCTCTTTCCTGTTTTCTGAAGTGGTGAACTGCATCAGTCGCATCTTCAGCCACTCTCATGTACTCAAAATGACGTTTTCTTGAGAGAAAGAGAAAAAAATGACTCAAAGTATTTCTCTAATATTAAAAGTGTATTTTTCTAAGAGAAATTGGTTGCTCTTAATTTTTAATACGGCACATTAAAGCTCTGATCCTTTTTTTTTAATGTTTCTCCCATAGCCTTCATGTTCTAAGGGATTGTCTTGGGTAAAAGGATGTAAAAGTAAAAACAAAAAATGCCTAGGCCCACATGCTTAATTATCATGGTCAATTTGTGGTGTACATCAGTAGGTGACTTAATTTTAGATTTATTTTTACACGTCTGAAAATTGAGTCATTCAAGCAAATGTTATCAAGGGTCCACAGGGTGACTTGTGTACTCTTAATTTTGTACTTTTCCGCAACAATGGTCTGTCATGTTATTGTCTTTAATATTCTAAAATCATTGTGTTTTTTGGTGTCTTTCTTTATGTCCACACTGTTGTACAGAACATTGAGAATAAACTGTTTTTCCTCAAACTGATTTAGCCATAATAATGATTATACCATTGGCTCAAGCATTTAAATTTATTTAATTATGTTCATACTGATCGTAATAAAGTACCTCAGCCGTCTTATTATTGAGGCTTATCTAAACCTGCTCAGCGCCATTCGGACGGCACGTTCTCAGAGTTTTACCATCATGCCCTAATAGGTCCATTTTCTCTCATGTCTTGTTTGCGTTCACAAAGACAAGTCAATAGCACTCAAGACGGTTGTGTATAAGAGCTTTATTTCCTCCACTCTGACTCATATCCCTGTCAACACTGCAGGTACATCTAGAGACTTCTGAGCTGCTTAAGTGGGCAGATAAAAATCTGGGCAGTCTCCATCACACGTTCCTTGCTGATGTGACATTGCAGAAAGGCTGAGTGGTGCTGGTACATTTCATATTACCTTCTGCCTGCTTTGGAATATTTATAAAGGGCACCCACATGCATGTTTATGCTGTTTAATTTATGGTAGCGCACTGAGATTATTTACATTTAAGAATTAAACAATCAGACCATACTGTAGAAACACCAACAAGAATTTCTACCACTAATGTTAAACTGTGCAGTGTTAGGCCATATTCATCTTTAGCGATCAGGTTTTTTCTTCCATCTTTAGGGTCTCCTGTGGCTGTTGTCCCTCTATGCTCTTTCTGTATAATAAAAAATACAACATATATCTAGTAATGTGTCTTATAATTTGCAAATTAAGTCTTTTACATAGATTACACTTGCCTATAGAAGTAAAGTTGCTGGGTCAGACTGTTTTTGAGTTCCTCAAGCTCTTTTATCTTATTTATCTGTATCTGAAGTTCAGTTTTCAGTTCTCGGCTGTTCTCCTCTAGGTGGTCTATTGTTACCTGGGGGGAAAAATCATGTGGCTTTAGTACATTATAGTTTAACATAATTATAGTTAAACTGTTGGTTCAGGAGAGCTATATAACACCTATCGAAAGTGTAGGCTTATTTTAAATGTTATATAGACTCGATTACATACACGATATTGCTCCACATTTTCCTTTCTTTGCTTCTCCATCAGATGGATGCGCTCCTCCAGTCGGGCCCTCTCTAATCCCAGCCTCTGCTCTTCCTCTTTCAGGGGCCCCACCTGGGTTTTCAGATCGTGACACTGCTCCCTGTACTTTATTAAAGCATCAGCGCTGCTTTGTCTTCTCTTTAGTAATGCTACCAGTCTGGGTTCATACCACTCCTCCAGTGCTTTGATTCCACCCTGTAGGTACTGCTGTAGGTCGAGGGACGCACGTCTGCTTTGGGACAGGTATGAGTGTGTCTTGTCCTTGCTGGATTCCTGTGTCATGTTGTCCATCTGATTTTGTAGGGCCTGCACTTGGCTTTGGTGTTCAGAATTAAGCTGATTAATGACTTCAATCAACTTCTCAAAAAAGGCCTTCATCTCATCCTGATTGAAGAGGACAATGCAGCATTAGACATTGTGAATTGCCATGAAAGGTATATTGAACATGGGATATTTAAAAATGTGTATTAGGTGAGTGCATCAATATTTATTTGCAGTTGCATACTATAATAGGGCACTTAAAAATCTGGTGCCATCTCTTCCCCACATCAGCCACGCACATGCACCTGGCCATCCACATGATGTAAAAGAAAACATGATTTATCAGACCAGGCCAGCTACGCAGCCCCATACACAGCAAACTGTGATGCACTGTGTGTTCTGCCACCTTTCTATCATAGCCAGCATTAACTTTTTCAGAAATTTATGGTACAGTAGCCCTTTTGTAGGATCAGAACAGATGGGATAACCTTTGATCCCCACACGCTTCAGTGATCCATGGATGAACATTAGCCTGACACCGGTTACTGGTTGTCCTTACTTGTATTACAAGTCCTGCCATTTTGGAGCTTCTCTGAGCCAGTCGTCAATCCATCACAATGTGGCCCTTGTCAAAGTCACTCAGATCCTTACACTTGTTCATTTTTTCTGCTTCCAACACATCAACTTTGAGAATTGAAATGAACTGTTCACTTGATGCCTAATATAACCCACTCCTAGACAAGTGCCTTTGAAATGAGAACAATGTTATTCACTCTTCACCTGTCAGTGGTTTGAATGTTATGGCTGATTGGTTGTGTGTGTGTGTGTGTGTGTATACATACATGCATACATACACATATATAACATAACATGTATTACATTTAAAACATATAGCATTTACCTGTTCTTCATTTAGCTGCTCCACTTCTTTCTGCTGTATGACCAAGGTCATCTGGCTCTGTGCACAATCTCTGGCAGCAACAAACAAGCGCCTCTTAAAGAGTCGCATCTCGTCCAATAGATTCTGTCTCTGCAGCTTGGCCTTGGACAGGAGCTTCTGGGCCTCCTCCAGCTCACTTCTTAAGGCATGAGTTTCCTCCTCCATGGGCTTCTCCAGCTCCAGAAGTTCCTGCACCAGCTCCTCTTTCCTGTGCTCCAGTCCTCTCACCTCCTCAATGCAGCTCTCAAATGTTGTCCCCAGCTCCTTTAGTTCCATGGGTGCAGACAGCTCTGGTCCTGTTTCAACAGTGATGTATTCGGGCTCAACTACTGCCATATATTCTGCTGTGTCTGAAATATAGTCTTCATAATCGCCACTATCCTTGAAGCAATTTGTTACTAAAATGTTCTCTCTTTCATCGAAGAAAGCAGGTAGAGTAGATTTGGTCTCATTGGTGGCTTCAAATTCCTCTAACTGTTCCAGCATCTGTCTCATAAGTATATTAAATTCAGCATTCAGAGTTTCCTGACATTTTTGTGAATAGGTCATGGAATTATCAGGAAGAGCAAGGGCAGCCTCGATCTCTTCCAAGCAATCTTCAAAGTAGTCTTCTTCATCTTCCTGAATAAATAATGGATCATGCTTTTCCTTGAGCTCGGACAGAGACCCACAGGGTTCCTCCAAGTAAATGTCTTCGTCAGCCATTTTCAGTTTATTACCTGTGGAAAAAAATATATTTTTTTGCACTGAGTTATAGGCTAGATTATAATTTAGACTTTTCCATACATGTACATTCTTAAATAAAGGTTAAACCTAAAGAGATTTTTGGTCTGTCCCTCTAGGAACTTTTTTGTAGAACCTTACAATGGAGTGTTTTCCCAAGTAGAATCCCATTACATTAGCACTATTAATTATCCAAAGAAACGTGAGATGTGTTGAATTTGTTATGGGAAGATTTATTTTTGACTTGATCCCTTAGCAACCGTTCCTGCTTTGTTCTCAGCGATGAGAGAGATCTTGTTGAACAACATTAATGTTTGGATGCATTGTGAGTACATGGACAAGGACATAAGGCTGAGGGGAATCTAAGATCTGCGAGGCATGTGGGTCATTTAGCAGCAGCTGCACAAGCCTAATGAACAGCTGATTGATGATAAGCCTACAGACATAAATGTAGTACTGAGCAAAGCTCAGATGAAAATCATTTAAATTGTTTAAAATGTAATTTTAGCTTATTTTACATACTGTTATATGTGGTCCCTTATCACAATATACATCCATTTATTTGGGAGGGTAAAATACATACTGTTATATGTGGTCCCTTATCACAATATACATCCATTTATTTGGGAGGGTAAAGTACAGATGATGCATAGTGAAGTTCTCATCAGTATGGCCCATATAGCCCAGTGACGCATGCTTGAACCTCAATTCCAGCTCTAAGGTATATGGCTGCACTCTTTTCCATGTGTTCCCTTGGGAGAAAATGTGATATTACTGATATGATACCCTAAATGGTTCGAGGGAACACATCCCTTGTCAATGGGGTCAGTAGGTACAACAGCAGACTAAGCTGGACCTCAGAAAGAGCAGCTGCCAGTCATGGACACATGCATTGCACATTCCAGAAGCGGCACACTTGCAAAACGTCCACCACAAACAACTGCCCATGATCACTTTATTATGAGGAACATCTGAAATGTACATTTAATTCTTCCATTGTCTGTTTCCTCCCTGGTGCATCAACAACATACAAAACAGATCTGCAGTAATAACATTTGCTTGAACAAAGTTGTCCTAGCTTGAAATTAGCCAAACTTTCATTCAGATCCTTAAAAGGTCAAACGTTAAGATCTTGCACGATTGTAACTACACTGTGTCAGTGCTACACAATTACTTATATACTACAGTGACCTAGATTCATTCAAATGTATTTTGTACAAAATAAGCTAACATGTCAGGTACTCACCACAGTCATTCACTTTCTTTCCCCCCACAGTCTCAGAGCAAGATCCAAGTAGTGAGAAACAGCCAGTAGAAGTCAGAAAATAAAGGAGAGACACAGGACATCTGGTTTCTTTCTCCCAGACTGCCGAGTCACCCAGGCAACGTAGGCTCTGTTTACATTTATGAATAAACAGTAGGAGGGACGAAATATGAGCCAGTTAAACATAGAGCAAACATATTAATCTGAGCATGTACTAAGAGGTCCACTGGGAGCTGACCAGCTGACATGAACCAATGAGGCTCCAGAAAGAATATTTTATGTAAATAAATGTCACCATCCAATTTAAAGTGTATTGTTTATGACAAAGCAGAAGTATCAAATGGGATTTGCAAAAGGGCAGTCAGATAAACGTGACACTACGATGTCCAGGGAAAAACAAAGGAAGAGCTGGCTGCAAATCTGTGGCTGTGTTCAGAACATCATACTATTGTACCAACTATTACATCGAGATCTTCTGCTACCCCTGTTAAAATGAAGCAAGCTTCACTGACGAGTCTTTGACTTGACTCTTGAATAATCCTAAACAGTGACCTAGACTACAACATGGCCTAAATGCCTGGCTATCATCAAGAATAAGACTAACTGAAATCTATCGCAAAACAGAGCGCTAACCTGAGGCTGGAGGATCCTTAAAGACAAATTGTATATCTTGTAGCAGGAGTAACGGTTCTGAATTCCCTCCATACCTGTTCAATGCCACAGCTACTCTAAATATACACTTTACTTTACACGGCCTGTCAGAAGACAGAAAAGGATACTTTCGTTGCTTTGTTTCTCTGTTCACTTGATATATAAAAGTAAATTGTTTACCATCTGATTTACTTTTATATGTAGGAAAAACAAGTCAATTAAGCACAGCAATTTCCAGGATTAGACACAAATCAAAATAAAATGAGTATAAGATAAACATTTCACAATAATATCAATAATCATCCATTAATATCATGAATACGCATTAAAATATATCTTAATGGTTGAATGAACTTTTAGTTCAACAACAATTTACTATGCATGAAGTATGTGACATTTAATTCCTAACTCTGTTATAATATGATTTTCTCTGGCCTGTTTCATTTCAAAACTGAGCAAAGTATTAGATTATATGGATCAGCCTGTGATTCTCTTGAGAGAGGTTTCCTGGTCATTATACTGATTAGTGAGAATGACCGTAGAATAGACAAGGAACTCAAAATAAACAAATAAATAAATGCAGCATTAGCCTTGGTAATATGTATACCCAATTATGCAATTTTATACAATGAAATGAACAAAAAATAATAAACAAAATATTTTTACTTTTATTTAATAAAAGTCTACATGTATACTATTGGTTGATGTTGGATATGTCTGCACATAGAAGAGTTTTATTTATTATTATTATTATTATCATTATTTTAAAAAATATTAATAGACATTAATACTATGAAATACACAGATGGAATTTATATGTACTGTAAATCCCCAATGAACCTTTGCACAAATTCTACATCTTCTCAACCAGCTTCATGAGGGACCTTCACCCAGGAGGCTTTTCTTAAAGGTCACAAAATAGACTGAGCCCTCAGTGCTTCTCCAAATTTCTGAATCTAAATGACTTGCTTGGTCCTTAAAAAGCTTTAATTAAAAAATAAATGTATACACTGGCATTCACTTCACTATTTATATTTGTCTTAGATGCAATTTCAAGCCTTGTCTTTAACATTTCTTTAAGACAATGAAATGTTCAAATGGGTGACAAGTTAAAGGAAAAAACAAGTGTCTTGTTTTCCAATGTTGTTGGACCATCACAAGCCACCAGAAGAGCTTTCAATCCTGCTTGGAATTGTACAAATATCTGGTACTAAACTGGAGTAATAAATATCATTCTTCCAAAAGATTGGTCTTTTGACAATGGTGGTGATGAGCACATCCCATAATTCTCAGAAAATCTGAGTGAGCATATTTACATCATTTTCATATTCTTGACACCATTGAAGAAGCCCCAACACCCTGTGCATGGGGAAAGGTCTTCCTAGAAAACAGCACTCCCATCAGGATAGAAATGTTTCATCATAGGATAAAGCTGATAACTTAGAAGAACCTTTGCTGGCAAATCATTTTGTTTGTGTTCATTTCTTTGTCATCCATCTGTGTATTCATTCTTGTGTGCCCAAACCTTTGAGTGATAGTGTATTTCGTGAAATCTAAAGAAATTTATTGTAAGAAAAAATGTTAAGAGAAATGATGTATGAACGTACTTACATAGAAGTCACAGAAGTGTCAAACAGGTGGACATGAGCAAATGGAAAAGAGCACTGGCTTCCAGGGGCTTTCCTGCAAACTAAATTCCCAAGGTTCCCAGCGTTGTGTTTCAGCATTATGACCACAAAGTGGTGCTGCTCAGCTTCTCTTTACTCAAGACAGTCATTTAAGTGTTTCTTTGTTTGTTTGTTTGTTAATTGTATTTTAATGCTGTTATTATATGTTTCAGTAGATTTTATTATTTTACTAATATAGTGTGGCTATGGGCTGGGTCAAACAAAAAGAAATCTTTAATTATATGTATAATATAAATCAACGACAACAATAATAATAATAATAATAATTATAACGTGCAATTGATTGATTCAATATTAAATTTTATAGTTTTTAAAAAAATTATGTTTAGTTTAGCATTGGCATTAACATTAGGTGTTAGAATTGTTAAGCTGCTAATAACTATTTTACATGTTAATATGTCATTTTCATTCTATAAGATACGTACAAAGATGTCTTATATTTAAGAATATTAATAGTTTTTGTAAAATGAAACCCCAGTGTCTCATCTTTGATCCATTTCCTTTCACATTTGAATCCTTCCATCAAACTGTGCTTTTCTGCTCTGACCACCGAGAGGCGCTAAGTTTCTCTTTTCATTGCACATCCCAAACCTGAGCACACAGTGCAGGCCATGTAGCAATTTGAGAAAATCCCAGTCCACCACTCTCTGCCCTCTCAAGCTCTCATCCATGCAGATTGAGTCGTAAGGACCTGTGAACTCCTCAGGAATGTACATTTGTTTCCGAAGGGTCCTCTCTTACACTGCAGATCTCTCTGTGCTCTCAAAGCCTCCCTTACTCCTCCTGAATATAAGTATGAGTGCAGGCGCTGGGTAGCTTTTCCCTTTCTCCTCATCCTCTTTAGATCCACACCAGTCTGTGTGTCTGTGCGAGTGTAAGCTCTCTCAAGCTCTCTCAAGCTCTCTCTCTCTCTCTCTCTCTCTCTCTCTCTCTTGCTCTCGTTTGTCTCGTTGTTTCTCTTTCTCCTTTGAAACGCAGGTTGAAGAAAACCTCTCTGGAATGCAGCAGCACTGCAGCTGTATAATAAACCTGTGTTGAGTGAAGGTTCAGTGGGTTTCATTTGAATTTGACAAAACAGACAGAAAAGAAAATAAAGGTTCAAAATGGGTTCATTTTATTACAGAATTGTATGTTCCTTTCTTGCAACATTTGGTTTTTGTATCATTTTACACTTGAGCTAAAGTACTGCGACTGTACTTTTTTTTTTCTCTTTTTACACATGTCTACAATTGATGCAATTTTTGAACAATTCAGTGAGCTTGTTTACAACTACATAGGTAGCTACCTAGCAAAGATGCCCCTTACACATTAACCTGAGTGTTACCTATAGGGTGTAGCAGCAAATAGTCAACACAATAGGCAATAACTACCAAACACCAAAATGATCTCTTAATACAGATGTATAATGCCCAAAGATCTGGATAGTTTGTGTAGCTCATTCAGCTAATGACTTACCTGTAGCCGGTGTAATTTTATTGCTGGTTAAATGGTAAATCAACCTTCTACAAAGAGCTTTATATTGGTTCTTAATCACACACAGAGCCATGCAATGTGCTAGCCATTGGTGGCAACTTGGGGTTCAAAGGACACTTTGGAATGTGGAGACATGTGGACTAGGGATCGAACCACTGACCCTGCAATTAGTAGACAACCTGCTCTACTGCCTGAGCTACAGCCGCCCCAAGCTGCCCTAGGTTGTATGTGAAATGCTCATGCCTCCTTGAGTAATCTGCAGATCACTATCACATTGTTTCCTTTGAAGTAAATATTATTTTTCAAATGGCATCCTGGGTAAAATACATGATTAATGATGAGCAAAACTAAATGTAGCACAGTTGTATGTTTTATTTTTATTATTATTATTATTATTATTATTATTATTATAATAAAAACTCAAAAAAGCAGTATTATTAGTTCCTGTAAAAAATGCGATTTTACAGTATTGTAACGAGAGTACATGTAGTTTTCATCCCTGTATTTGAAATCACATTGAGTTCATCTGTTTTGTACAAATTGGCTTGTAAACTTGATTTTTCATAACCATCTCTACGGCACATATATTAGAACACTTGTCTGGTAATTGTGATACAAATGATATGGAATAAATGATCATGAATTATAACAAGTTAGGGACACACCTGGTTCAGTGATTTACTTAATCACTATATATGGTTTTATCTGGTAAGCAACTTTCACTGGATAAAAATCTTGAGTTAACATTTTCCCCGGGATCCTAGAACAGGTTTCTATTGAACCCGATTGTTTCAGACACTCCCTGCAACTATGTCACCTCAATAATGATGACAGTGATAATGAAGCCTTTGAGGCAGATGACAACAATCAAACCTATCCTTATCTTTCAGTCAGCTGCCTGGTAAATAAGGGTTTTTGGAATCGTGTCACAGTGTTCACAGTGAATAAGGGCATGAGGAAATTGGATGATGGGAAAAGACCACCAGTTACTACATGGCTCTCCATATTTAATTCAGGTCAGCATGTTTTAGGTGGAGAATGAGAAATGATAATCCTATGTATTGGCTATAAATTTTAGGCTTTAGAATATAGATTTCAGATTAGACAGAGTATGCTGTAAGTTTTTTAATTTTTGAAAAATCAATAACTGATCTGTAGATGTACTCTAATCATGTCATCATAAGAAAAACTCATGTCACTGCTAATACTGGGTTCTTAGGGAATGAGAAGAGGTGACATATTGCAGTAACATTCCTAACTACGCCTCTTAGTAATGTATTTATTCAAACTCAACTTTTTACTATACCATGTTACTGACTGCACTGATGGCCATGAAGTTGTTGGATAAAATTTATGATAGAAATAAAACACAAGGGCACCAAATGTGGAGAATGAGAATTTATTGAGAATGAGGGAGACCAGGAACACCGGACTCAGCTTGTGGGGTGCCACTCAGGAGAGACGGATCAGCAGTAAGACGTGCTAGTTGATAGCGAGTGTTCAGGTCTTTGAAAATTATTAGTGTTTAACTTTTGAACTTATGATCCTTATTTACGGTCCATCTTACTATAGACAAACATACAAGTACCTTGGTGCCTTAAATAAACAGATCATCAACATTACCCAACCTAGAAAACAAATGCATGATAACACAATGCTATTCCAAGCTACCGCTTTCATCTAAACCACATACAACTGTGAACTTCTATGAACATCTCACCATGTTCGCTCACACGTGATTGTCATCCCAGTGATTGAAAACACCTGACTCTAATTTCACCTTCAAATTAACTGCTAATACTAGAGGTTCACATACTTTTGCCACACTTAAATACAAGAGATGTAGTATTTAAACATTTTCCTCAACAAATAAATGACCAAGTATAATATTTTTGTCTCATTTATTTAATGAAGTTCTCTTTGTCTATGTTTAGGACTTGTGTGAAAATCTGATGATGTGTTTTGGGTGATATTTATTAGGGTTCACAAACTTTCACTGACTGCAAAGCAAAGAGATTCTCCATGTTTTTCACAATATCACACAAAAATTGACTGGCTAGTCTATTATTCATGAGAACTGTCATGGGGAAAAATGCAACAATGGTTAAAATACACATTCCTGCCATTTTCTGTTATGACATAACCACAGAACAGTAACAGGAAGAGGAGTGAAACGCCATTCAACATAAAGTAGAACTACTTATATCTGCCTGACTGTACAAGTTAGACCTGACTCATCATGGACCTACAAATCCTCAAAATTTTAAGCCTTGCAATATATATCAACCAGCAGGGATGAGTTAAAAAAGATTACGTTTGCTCTTCTGTGTCTGTGCATATAGTAAATTATTTCCATTCTACAAATATTCCATTATGAATTGATATATTGTGACATGTTACAGACAAAGGAAAGACCACACCATTTTTACAGTGAGTAGGGTCAGTGTAGGTTTAGACCAGCAGCGTTCCTGAACAGAGATCCAGAAATAAAGGTGTACACGGAAAAAGACAAAAACAAAACAATGTCCACATGAGCATTAATGTCCTGAATAACCAAATCACCTAATGGCGCCTGAATACTTTTAGACACTCAGTTCGGCATGAGGATTGCACATACTGTACCGCACCAGTAAAACATACTGTATATATCAGACTACAATGAGTAAATGTGATCAGGCTCTCTTAGTGCAGGCAATAATTACACTGTCTAGAAAAGGGAGCAGCGCAAACATGTCTCTAACTTAAAACAAAACACCCACTGGTTCAGCTCCACAGTTTCAGGGATGTGGAAGAAAAACTGACACAAACATTTTGTCCGGTCCTTTGTGTTGTGCAAATGGAGCAAGGTGGAGGAATTCCAGGACGTTCAGCCTCTCAGTGTGCCCCCAGGATGGAGAGAGAGAGAGAGTGAGAGAGAGAGAGAGAGAGAGAGAAGGTCATCACCATGCCTGCACATGTGCCTATTCCTCTAAACAGAGAACTGAATGAAGAAATAATGAAGCAGACTGCACGTCTGATCTCTCAAAAGTCTGCTCACAGTAAAAGAAACAAAAACAAATGTGTGTGTGTGTGTGTGAGAGAAAGAGAGAGAGAGAAAGAGTGAGAGAGAGACTGTGATTCGTTTAACCTTTTTCCACTTGCTTATTGCTGCTTTTTCCAGAAAGACTTTCAAAGATATGTTTTATATATTATTACAACATCTCCGTCTCCTCATATCCCCCATGAATTTATGCCCCCAATTAAATTTGTCTGTTTAGTATTTATCATTAATATTCCTTCAGTAATATTGTGATTCCTCTCAGAATGATATCTTTGTTGTCTATTCATTATATATAGTGTGGAAAAATTATTATCAGGTGTGGAGAAATCATAAATCCATTGGGTAAGTGAATACTCCAAAGCGCCTGTACATTCCCATGTTTATTTTTAATATCACGCTCAAACGTAGAAGACATGACAGTAACCAAAATGTCAGATTTGATCTTGAACCCATATGTAAGAGTGAGGACTTTTATGCTAGCGAGGAAATGATCTTAATGTTATGTTAGCTACCTAGCACACAATGTTAACCGACTAAATCATTGAAGGTAACAAAACTGATCTATAATTACTTTATATTGAGCATATGAAGCATATGAAGTGCAAAAATGTATAAATGATACATCTTGTAATGGACCAAAAGCTAATAGTATTCCTACTTTTAACTCTGGAAGTGTGCTAAAAGAAATTAACTTAAAAATTGAATATGGCCGATATGACTTACTTACTTGGTACGGACAGTGCATTGATGTTGCAGCGAGACTATGGCTGCATCAAACACCTAGACACAGTTGTTTAAATTGGGTGTGAGAGATGCACAAATGTGAGCTCATGTCTGTGTGAAAGCTATTCTTTTATCTAATAGAAGTGTGTGTTTGCTTATTATGTATATGTGGTACAATTCTGTGTGTGTGTGTGTGTGTGTGTGTGTGTGTGTGTGTGTGTGTGTGTGTGTGTGTGTGTGTGTGTGTG
>JAOUWY010000047.1:11046561-11057444 GCA_025728095.1 Prietella phreatophila | reverse complement strand
CACATACACACACAAACAAACAACTTTGCATAAGTCTGTACAGCAATGATGGCTTCAAAAATAAAGAGATTAAATGTTTCTCCATTAAAAAAGTGCAGTAATAAACAGTAATAAATGAAAGTCAATATTTAGTTTGATGACGATTTTAAAAAAGTGTCTCAGGAAATGAGCTGTAAACCCATTTATTTGTGCAAGATAAATAAAGAAAACAAAAATAAAAAACTGTTCAAATATAAAATGTATATATAGATGAAAGAGGAATGAGGAGAAAAGGGGATTACAATCATACACGTTATCTAAAAAAAACCCAGAAAACTTTCGTGTATGTTTTTGTAGTCGCTGTGACTTATCAAAAGGTTTTCTGTTCTCAAGCAGCAATGATAAAAACTCAACATTCATTCTCTTCCGGAATACTTTTCTTCAGTGTTTACACCGTTTTGCTAATTAACTCTATAGTTTTGCATTCTGTGAAGTTTTGTAATGTTTTTCTGTGTATAGTACATTTAAGTGCCAAGGTTTACATGCCATTAGGAAACATTTACAAGAAATATTTCATAGCCACAAGACATTTAGTGTGTGAGGTTTCACACATGCCCCATCAATATCACAAGTAGAGAAAATATGAACATGTTAAACAAAATATGTTAAAAGCATTTCGCACTCTGAATTCTACTTTCCTCAAAACTCTGCTTGCAGTCACGCCCTCCTTTCTTTGAATCACGTCTGGAGACTGAGTGTTCTTCAACGTCTAACCCTTACTTTTAACTAGTTGTTTTTCATTCTTTCTTATTTTTTTGGGGGGGAGGGGGGCATACGGTATAGCATAACAATTTTCATATGGGTCACATTCTAAATAATCTGACTTTAGTTGATTTTGAACTCTAATTTTTAATATTCAAAAACAGCTTTTTGTGTTATGGAGTCATCTATCTAGCCCTTTTGTGCAACTGCAGCAGCTCTAGGTGTGCGATCTAAAACTCAAATCTAACTGGACGGCCCATTTCAACAGGGGAGCAACAGGGAGAGAGAAAAAAAAAAACATTTGATACACTATTCGAAAGAAAAAAAAACCTCGCTATGTTCAACCGCACCCGGTATGAATAGCTTCAAAGTGATTTATTGTTCCAATTCAAGAGAGTCCTCGTGTCGTACATTTGCGTTGCTTAATCACGCTCTGTGTGAAAGGCTCTTAAGACTTTTGCACAGTACTGTATATTGTTATTAATTGGTTCCTTAATTAATCCAATCCAGCAGACCTTTGCGATTTTCTGCTCAAAGAATTCTGATTAAACTCCAGTTTAAGCAGTGAAATGACCAAACCAAGAGAGACTCTTGCCCTCATGTCTGGAACCGAGAAACCCTGGTCTATGACAATCCTATTTTTGACTTCTCAGACTTAACTTCGCTAGTGTTTTTGCAAATGATGCTAAGACACTGAGATCTGATATGTATATTAATACAAGGTCTAAATGCAAGAGCCGATCTTTCAGAATCCAGAAATAGATTGTGTATTAACGCAAGTGTACACTGAGCCAAAAGTTGAATCACACAGATTGTCATAGTGAATGTACCATAAAAGGCTTTTCATCTACTTAATCCTCCCATTAAATCTCATTTCAAAGGCTCATACAGGCAGAGAATATTAAAGAAGAATTGGTCAGGATGTGGGATTGTTCAGATTGACTCACTCAAGGCTTAGAGTTGAAATTCCCAAAGAAACTCCAGAGGCAAACTTTGTGAAGAACACATAGAAGGAGTAGAAGATGGCTTCATGCCCCTGGGATTCAGGATTCAGAACTTTGAAGTCATCAACCACATCAGGAAGCATGGACCTGCATACACACATATATACAGGTTAGTTTATGAAAGCAGTCTTGGTCAGCATCATAGGTTCCCTTTCTGACCGACACTCACCAGGGGAGGAGGAAGGCAGCAGCAATGCTGACTCCAGAAGCAATGGCAATAATGTAGGTCACGATGAGGTTACTTTTCATCAGGACCACTGTGATCAAGAATGGTATCACGATCTGCAGACATCACAAAGATGAGAAATATTGCCCTCATTGGGTATAATGACCACCAGATAGTGCTCAGAGATAATTAGTCTTGGCCAAGTGCATTATAAATAATCACATCCAAAACTACGCTCACTATTTTTAAACACTGCCATAAGTTACACCTCTTAAATGGTCCTGCCAGTACTTACTGTAGTCCCAACATAGACGGCAGTTTTCTTTCCAAATCGAGTAAGGAACCATTGCCAGAATGGGATGGTAAGAGTGGCAGAGAACTGGAGACAAAACGGATTAGAAAAGATTAGAACAAGGCAAGGCTAAGACTTTTCATTTCCCGAATCATGAATTAACTCTCAAGAGCTTTAGAACTGGCTTTTCATACTAGTAAAGCCACTGGGAGGAAGGCGGTAATCACATGGTGAGCTTGGTAAAGTTGATGCAGTAAAATTCTTCCCCCATTCATAGCAAAACTAAGCTTAGACATCAGTCTATGCATTCCTTTTGAGTAAAACCTGTTTTTTCAAAAGTGTGCATGCCAATTCAACAAGCAGAACGCAGGTAGAAAGGATTCTGTCGTTAAAAGTGGTCAAGAAGTCCAAATCCCATGTTAAAACACTACATTAGCTGTTGAATGGCATTAAATGAGAAACAGTCTTTAAGCAGGAACTTACTTGCAGCAGCTCGCCTACCCTGATGTGCCACTTAGATTGTTTTATAGATATACGTGTCAAAGGGTCTATAATTTAAAGTGAACCTTGATGCAGTTAAATAATATACAAAATGTGACTTTTGTATTGTGTTCAGACGTTTGATCCAAACACTCATCTATAACCACCCAAGAGCAGTTAACCAACAACAACAACAAAAAAGGTCACATTTCCGAGTTCAAAGGCACCCTATTTGTTTACTCTTTGATTAAAAAAGACTTTCTATACACATGCACAAGGTGGTCACAAAGCAATACGACTTAATATTTTTTCCAAATGCTGGCTGTTGTGCTAAGAATAACTCTTACCATGACGACCAGTAGGACGTTCTGAAAGTCATCTCTGAAGCCCAAGGTGTAGGAACAGAACAGAGCAAAGTTGCCCTCCAGTAGCTGCACAAAGAAACATTAAAACTTATAAAAATCTACTTGCAAATCCTAATAAAATAAAACACCAGCCAAAGACAGCTAAGGGTAGCCATGGTGGTCTGAGGCTTTTGCCCCAAGAAGGAGGACAAAAAAAGTGGTTGAACCAAATCCCACAAAAGCAAACACCCTCCTGTAAAGCAGGCTGAACACTCACCATAAACGCCAGAGAGGTGAAAAGGAAGCCCATCACCAGCTTGGCATATGGACCATGGCCCATTACTAGACGGATCCCCCGGAAGAAGGACATGCGCTCTGATTGGACCTTTGAGGTTTCTGCCAAAACAAGACAGGACATTTTAGAGGCTGAAGCTCTGGTTAAATGTAATTCGTGTGAAACATAATTGAGTCATGGAACCACAGTGAACTCTTCATCCAGCACAAGCTCACACAAACTATGTGTATAACAAATACTAACACAGTGTGTACAGTGTATCTGGAAAGTATTCACACCGCTTCACTTTTTCCACATTTTATGTTACAGCCTTATCCCAAAATGGATTAAATTAATTATTTTCCTCAAAATTCTACAAACAATACCCAATAATGACAATGTGAAAGAAGTGTATTTGAAATCTTTGCAAATTTATTAAAAATAAAAAACAAACAAAAAAAAGCACATGTACATAAGTATTCACAGCCTTTTCCATGACACTCAAAATTGGGCTCAGGTGCATCCTGTTTCCACTGATCATTCTTGAGATGTTTCTAAACTTGATTGGAGTCCACCTGTTGTAAATTCAGTTGATTGGACATGATTTGCAAAGGCACACACCTGTCTATATAAGGTCCCACAGTTAATGCATGTCAGAGCACAAACCAAGCCATGAGGTCCAAGGAATTGTCTGGAGACCTCCGAGACAGGATTGTATCAAAGGCACAGATCTGGGGAAGGGTACAGAAACATTTCTGCAGCACTGAAGGTCCCAATGAGCACAGTGGCCTCAGTCATCCGTAAATGGAAGAAGTTTGGAATCAGCAAGACTCTTCTTAGAGCTGGCTGCCCAGCCAAACGATCGGGGGAGAAGGTCCTTAGTCAGGGAAGTGACCACAAACCCGGTGGTCACTCTGACAGAGCTCCAGCATGTCTCTATGGAGAGAGGAGAACCTTCCAGAAGTACAACCATCTCTGCAGCACTCCACAAATCAGGCCTGTATGGTAGAGTGGCCAGACAGAAGCCATTGCTCAGTAAAAGGCAAATGACAGCCCACCTGGAGTTTGCCAAAAGGCACCTGAAGGACTCTCAGACCATGATGAAACAAAGATTGGACTCTTTGGCCTGAATGGCAAGCGTCATGTCTGGAGGAAACCAGGAACCACTCATCACATGGCCAATACCATCCCTACAGTGAAGCAAGGTGGTAGCAGCATCTTGCTGGCAGCATCATGTTGTGGTGATGTTTTTCACTGTCACTGGGAGGAACTGGGAGGATCGAGGAAATTATAAATGCAGAAATGTACAGAGACATCCTTGATGAAAACCTCCAGAGCGCTTTGGACCTCAGACTGGGGCGAGGGTTCATCATCCAACAGGACAACGACCCTAAGTACAAAGCCAAGATAACAAAAGGGTGGCTACAGGACAACTCTATAAATGTCCTTGAAAGGTCTCATCTCTGGAGAGATCTGAAAATGGCTGTGCACCGACACTCCCCATCCAACCTGATGGAGCTTGAGAGAATAATGGGAGAAACTGCCCAAAAATAGGCATGCCAAGCTTGTAGCATCATACTCAAAAAGACTTGAGGCTGAAATTGGTGCCAAATGTGCTTCAACAAAGTATTGAGCAAAGGCTGTGAATACTTATGTCCATGTGCTCTTTTTGTTTTAAATTTTTAATAAATTTTCAAACTTTTCACGTTGTCATTATGGAGTATTGTTTGTAGAATTTTGAGGAAAATAATTAATTTAATCCATTTTGGGATAAGGCTGTAACATAAAATGTGGAAAAAGTGAAGCGGTGTGAATACTTTCCGGATGCGCTGTATGTTGGATCCATGCAACAGCATGTGAATTGTTCCGCAGTAAACACTCTTGACTGAAGGTATACAGTTTGCGTTCTGTGCTTTCCTCTGCCCTGGGCTGATCTTGCTCTACAAAGACTACTTTGTTAAAAAGTTTTTCCCAAAATAAATGTACAAACTGCAGCACTAGCTTTTACAGTGGACCCGTTTTTCTCTGTCTTTGGTAAAAGAACTCTTCTCGGTTTACCCAATGCCATTCCCAGGCCCCCAAAAACCACCAGAGTGCCAGCCACTGCCTACCTGTGTAACCCGAGACCTGTGGAAAAGCTTGGGTCCACGAAACAGAAAATATGATCTAAATTAAACCAAACTTATCTCTATTTAAAAACTGTGGGTATAACTAACTCCACGGAAACCATCTTTGTTGATATCCAAAGAATATCGGGGTGTGGAAGCTGAAATAATGCTGTGAAAACTGACACAAATTTTGTCTTACCTTTGTGTTCCTTCACACCACAGAAGAGTGTGATGGCACAGAGGACATACATGGCACAAATAACCCCTGAAGCGATCATGTAAGCATTTCTCTGCAAAAAGAATATGGGTGGGGTAATGTGTTAAACATTTCCAAGCAAGGATAATACAGGTCATTCAGCCAGTTCATTCTGAAGACATCATGACAATGCCTCTGAGCTTTAAGACTTACTACTTTGTCCAGGGAAAGATCTGGTTGGCTGATGTTGACCTCAGATCCAGAATTCCGGAAAGTGGAATTGAGATCATTTCCAACTGGTATGCAGGGTGCATTGGCCATCCCCACGATCTGGCCTTGGATTCCAGTGCCAATGACTGTTCCCAAAACCTCCACAGTCATACCTGGTTTGGAAATGGCAATGATGAGGCCATGTATGCAGCAGAAAGCTAATGCATTATCACAGTCTAGCGTACATCACATTCTCAAATGTGATTGGTCAGAAGGTGTTGTTTACTTTTCCGTATCATCAGCTTTGACAGTATCACCAGCTAGTTTTTATTACATGTGCTCACTCTAATAGCACTTCATTGTTAGCATTCCTATGGTAATTTTAATTAATGACAAAGTCTTCACATAGTCAGTTAGGCTAAATAGTGTCCTATTCACTACAAATACGCCCAATGTAGGGAGCATAGTATAATGTAGCATAATATGGAATCTTCAACATTTGAATGTGAGTGTGTTGTTCTGAAATACCTAAAATGTGTTCTGACTGCTCTCTTTCAGCTTAGAGTTTTATGATGAATTAAAATATACTTTGAAAGGGTGGTTCTCTGAATCAAACTTGTATTTAAGCATGACTCATGCCATTACTGTTGCTGGCACCTTGAAGTACTTACGATAGGCCGTGGCTGAATCCCTCTCCTTCTGTTCTGAACTGATGAACATGGTGAGGGCTGAGTATGGCACATGGAAGCACTGCAATGCAGAAAAAAATGAAATGAAGAGATGATAGTTAGTTTTCACTCACGCGTGCACTACAGGAAGTTTGCATACAGAAGAACTGCACTAGATGATACACACCGTTTGCAGAGTCTGGAAGAGGCAGTAGAAGATGAGGTACCAGACGACTTTGGCCTGATCAACAGGAGGCACGTACCAGATGAGAAAGTAGGACATGACTGCAAAAGGAGTGGATAGAATAATCCTGCAAAGACAAGGATACGAGAAAATTACAACACAAGCTGTATGAGCACTGCGATGCAAAACATGAAGACCATTCAGTCTTTAGACATATTTACATTTATTCATTTAGCAGATGCTTTTATCCAAAGTGACTTACAAATAAGGAAAGTAGGACTTATAAGTGTTAAATTGTCCTCCTTAGTTCGCTTTAGTGCCATTAGACAAATTCTGGAAGTTCATATACAGCATTCAATAGAACCAAAATTGAGAAAATGTCCTCCAGACCACATGAAATCAATGTACAATACTCTCCATTATGACATATCCTACAGTACGCCTACTCAGACTGTAACGTAACCATGAACGGTAGCTTAAGATTTCATTACAAGAAATGTTTTGGGTCACATCCTGCAATTGCTGCACATTTCCGATGGCACAATACTCATCTCACATGATGGTACAGGATGTAAAATTCAAAGTGAAGGTTGGACTTGTTTCACTATGATGAACAAAAATTTAGACGTGGAAAAGAAACTGGTTTTGTGAACAGGTTTTTTATATTTACACAGATGCATTAGGTCAGGGACACAAAATAATGTACAAGCATGTGACTCAATTGCTATAAAAAAGATCAAACTATATTCTCTAGCTGCGTACTAATACACAGACACGATCAACCATAATGACAGTTACACAATGACTGTCAAGTCTGTTTTTCTCTATAGGGTTATCCTCAAACACATTTAAAATAACAGACATATGTTAAGCTGATTATTGCTTTATTGAATGCACCGTGCTATTACAGCCCCTGTAGTTTCAGATATTGTCATGACATTCTGTGAAAAATTTAAGCATTATATCTGCATATCCAACCCCACACACATCCAGTTTTGTTCTCCAATCTCCACAAATTCCACTGCATGTTGGAGCACAATGGTGCATTTTTAATTTTCTTTTCCAATATTAATTCATTAGCCATTAAACAAATACCTACTATTTAATAGATCCTACCCTAAAGAAAGGCACAGAACCATAATTAATTGTTGCTACAGCTACTAGCTGTTTGATGACTAACATTTGAGTGTCTTAGTCTGTTTGAACTGAAGTAACCCTTTGGCTGCCTCTGATTGGAGGAGAATCAGTGGTGTGTTGTAGGCTGGACCACTCCTGGCTCTGGAATTTGAATGTCGTCATAGACCTCATCCCCCCCTCCAAGCCTCCAAATGCCTGCCTCTCGCGCGCGCGCGCGCGCTCTCTCTCTCCCTCTCCCTCACTCACTCATACTTTAGTATTACAAATTATCTAAAGAGAATTTTTCAATCTTATTTAAACTACATTAATTTCAAACAGTCATGCCTACAACCATAAATGTGACTAGATAAAACAGGAAAGAAAATCCCATGTGTGTTTTAAAACCACCTTGTGCTACCTATGGAACAATGAATGGACGTGTGATATGCTCGTCTATTCCTCAGAGACAATTAGCACGCCAACAGCCGGCTATATGTACCAGGATCCTGCTAATGAAACCGGTGTGTTTCTGTAGCTAGAACGAACCAAAGAAAGGGGGATGGGCACTTCCAAGGGCAGTGACCTCGCCACAAAATTGGAAGCAGTAATGTGGAAGCAGCATCAACCCAAGCGGACAGCTCTGTCCTTATCCAACTCACAAAGCCAAGAGAGTCCTTTCAAATGTACGAGGAGCAATCCAAGGTTCTCCAAACCAGATGCCACATTCACCCATGACTTTCCTCACATTTTATGACCGCAGGGTTAGAAATTAACAAGGTTTGTTTAACTGCCACATTCCCCATTATAGTGGGCAAATACACACATAATCTAGCAAAACGTAAGGGTTATAACCAATCATTAAATCTTCTCACGCAAGTATCAGGTGCAGCTATTTAATTTAGCGCCAAACATTCTGGCAAGACCCACTTACATGGAAAAACCTTCTGTTTACCTGAATGGAATTTAATCACTATTAAAAACCCCTTTTCCATCCCCAGTCCCCTCAACCTTCCAAAGTCTGTAAATCAGCCTCTAATGAGCTTTCAGTCTTTTTCACACAGTCAAGGCGGTCAAGCTGACTTGGCAACTGAGCTAACAATCTCCCATGGCATTTCAAACCGAATGGAACAAATGTCAAGTTGGACAGAATCACGTGAGAGATCCTGCAATGCCAACTAGGTACATCCCATTCCCTCTTCAACTAAAATAGCCTCATGGAGTGAGTTCTGTTATTACCCACAGGCTACTGGGGGATGGTATTAAACTTAGTAAACCAATCATTCAAAACAGGAGCCTCGGCATGGGCTCATCCTAAAAAAAAAAAAAAAAAAAAAAAAAAGAGTCCTACTTAGCAGCTTTACACATGGGAATCATTCTACAGAAACCAATTTGAATCAGGAAGGGAGGTAAATTTTTTCTCTTATTCAGACACCAATATGAGGGTTAGAAAACACCCAAGATATTTCAATAAAACCCAAGTAGTTCATGTCTAATGTATGGCCTATTTTAAAATGGTAACAAAAATGACATCAGGAAAAGAAGTTTAAAAAAAATAAAAAACAATTTAATACCATGGCATCATTCTCCCAAATCTGGTCCAAGGAGTCCGGCTGACCAGGAATCCCACGGTGGGGTCGGTGATGGCATCCCAGGCTCGTCCCACAAACAAGATAACAGAGGCATAGAATGGATCCAGCTAAAGAGTAGAGAGGGGAATGATCAAGGCCTTAAACAAACTGAGCATTTCAGCATCAATAAATATAATCAAAATAGACAGCACACTGGTCATAATCCAGAGCACATTGAGGAGGAATTTTGAAGAAATGTCCAATTGTGTATAACAGAAGCAGACATAGCATCACATACAATATCCCACTGTAGCCCTGACCAGAATTTAACCGTTATTAGCATTTACTGCAACAAGAAAAACTCCAGTTGAACAGCATGGCTTTGTTCAAGGATTCATCAGATATTTATTATTTTTTTAAATGCTTTAAAAGATCAAGTGTCATTTTTAGTTGAAATGCCCATGCATGAAAGGCCTTTTAACAACTGAAAATGGTTAGGTGTGCTGCACATTACTATCTGCTAATTATACAGGAAAACAACCTTAAGTTTTATATTCTGAAACTGGATATCGGATACAGTGCAACGAATTAAGAGAAATGAAGTTAGTTCCCACAATCATAGAACTATTGCTTAAGAAAAAAAAAGGTTTGTCATATTTTGAAATTTGAGTTCCTGTATGTAAAAGGATTGACAAGAATATCCTGAGCTGTATTGAGAAATATATGGCCCATAGAATCACTTCTAAAGTGCCAATCCAAGTGAAATTTTAAGAAATAATAATGAAGATTTTAATAAAAGTATAACTACAATGAGCACAAGGACTAATTTGAATGGAACACCACACATGGAATCACACACGCACACCAAATGCTTTCACATGGGTATGACTGATCAATCTTGTATGCTTTATTCATTAATTTCTCCTAGCACGTGAAATTATATTGTCGCACTGCACAGGTCTGATTGGTTGAATGTTGTGGCACAGATGTATAAGGCTGGACTACAAATGAACTGTAATGACCTTTTGTAAAAGTCAGAAAGTACCCAAAGCACCAAAGTGGCCTTGAAAAATGTTCAAGTGAGTTCCGTGGGCATTGTATTTTCCCCAGTCTAGAGTACAAAACACACAGGACTGACTAAGGTTAAACATTCTATCAGTAGGTAATTAGCAGGTTTTCAAAGTCCTGAATGGACAATCGTAACTCACACTGTAGGAGGTGCTTTGCTTGTTTGCCCTTGGAAACATAATAAATGCCAAAATCTATTACAGTCCAAGACAATGCTTCTGTTGCATTTGCATGTGTGTGTGTAGTGGGTGCCACCTTGTTGTGAGTGGGGTGTTATTTGCACAAAATTACTGGCCCCTGAAGTTAAAATACGAGCTCATAAAGCATGAGTGCCACTGGGAATCCAGGAGTCCATGAAGAGCTAATGAGGTGTATTGGGTACAATCTTGTGTATATAGTAGGTGAGATGCATGTGTATAGTAGGCGAGATGTTGTGTATATAGTAGGCGAGATGCGTGTGTATA
>JAOUWY010000047.1:11027427-11039320 GCA_025728095.1 Prietella phreatophila | reverse complement strand
GTGTGTGTGTGTGTGTGTGTGTGTGTGTGTGTGTGTGTGTGTGTGTGTGTGTGTGTGTGTGTGTGTGTGTCAGGAGAGTCAAGGGCCATACATAGACACAGGTGTTATGGAAAGTCACATGGATAGTTATGTGTTTCTGTGTGCATGACATGTGCACTATGTTCCAGCATTACCATAACAAAGCACTGCCTGCCTTTGATACTATGTGGAAAAGTATGTACATATTGCTTTTCATTTGGCAATTTAAAAAATATTGTTTAATTAACTGTTTTTAAGTGTTATTTTTAGTTACGATTGGTTTATTTTAAATAGTTTTCAGATTTTTTCATTATAGAGATAATAATATTCCGCACACCAAGCTCAAGGTGTAGCTGCTGCTGAAAAGAGAAAACCTAACTATTTTATCCAGTAAAGCAATTGTGCGCACCTGTTCCAGTGCCTAACCTGTAATACAGGAAAATAAGTCAAAGCATAACAATATAAATAACACAATATGGCTAGAAGTATGTGAACACCTGACCACCACACTCATATTCTTCCCCAAACTGTTGTCAAACATTTTTGGAAGAACACAATTGTCTAGAATGTCTTTGTATGATGTAGAATTCAAATCTTTCTTCACTGGAACTAATGGACCCAATTGTGTTCCAGCACGATGAAGACATGTTTTGCCGTGGTCGGTGTGGAAGAACTCAAGTGGCCTGCATAGAGTCTCAACACCTCAACACTGTTGGGATAAATTTGGATTGCAGACTGTGTGCCAGACTTTCTCAGCTGATCTCGCAAATTATTTTGTGTCTAAATAAGTACAAATCCCCATGGCCACATTTCAAAATCTAGTGGAAAGTCTTCCAAGAAGAGTGAAGGCTCTCATAGCAGCAAAGAGGAGGTCAATTACATATTAATGCCCATGGTTTTGGAATAGGATGTTCAACAAGCACATATGGGTGTGAGGGTCAAGTGACCAGTTAGTGTACAAATGTATCAGGCACTATTAGCTTAAATACGTTATGCATGACAAACTGGGCTGTAGTCTTTAACTGTACACCTACAGGGTGGATAAACAAGGTAGGAGAGTCTAATAGAAGGGTTTACAATATCCTTTGATGGATGGAGTAGACGTGGCTGACACCTACACTTACATAGTCAGCATCAGTAATTGTAGACCTAAATAATGCTATAATATAATAAACATACCTCATTCAATGACAAATTGTGGTAGGTTAAATATATCTGCACCTAATATACTGCCACCTCATTATATATTTGACAGTGAATAGTCAGATGACATACACACTTTTTTTTTTTTTTTTTTATTATACCTTGCCCATCTCAGGAGATGGGATCAAAGTATGAGAGCATGTCTATGTGGCTGCAGGTCAAACCCACACCCAATGAGCCAAACCGGTGCAGCCTAACCCATAAAACGTTCAGTCTGACCACAGAGAGTCAATTGTGTCACCCTGTTTGTTAGTGCAATAACATGTCTCTGCAGATAAGAGCTTTCATCGTTTCATCATTTCATGACGGATCACTTCTACCAAAGATTTAGCAATCATTCTAGTTTAGTAACACATATTACTCATTCTTGAACCGTATATAAACTACTGAATCTTATGGGTTAAGGCTTTGCTGAATATTAGATTGGGAATGTGCTGCCCTTGCATAATGTAAATTAACATAATAAAGCAGGGTAAGTGATTTGGCTATCCTATTGACTCTGCCTATTGAATTTGGCTATCCTATTGACTCATTTCCGGTTCCCATTTCCAGTTAGTCTTTGAGCGGTGCTGGTGGCATGTGCATTGTGGCGAGTTGGAGCCAGAGATCGCTTTCAGTGATTGCAACATTTAGCTGGTGGCGGAATGAAATGTGTATGTATGTCGAGCCGTGGTACCTGTGAGTAATCAAACAACTTCGCGTCTGGTGTTTGTTCAACCCAATGGTGAGAGTCTTAGTCTGCACTAAGACGCTACGTGTGATGCTGCTGCTGTTTTGCTTTACTATAGTTTTGGATGTATGTTTTGCAACCACATGTAGTCTGAGAGGCTAAGTGGTAAATTAGTGTTTTCCAGCCTCAACCCTGTTTCAGGTTTGTTGTTCCACACAACCACCTTACTATTGAGAGGGTGTATGTTAGCCTTAGTGTCTCCATGCTATAGTTGCTATATTTTTCATTTTATTTACTGTTTACCATAATTTTGATCCTGCTTAGGTGCTGTTAACTGCCTCTATTTTATGTGGTGGTGTTAATGGGCCTGGGTTATCTAGCCACCACCCCATGGTGTCTACAATTTATTTCTTTTTGTTTATTGTTTAGTGTTTGTGTAATTTTGGGTTAACCAGTGTTTTCTTTCTCTCCAGGAGCCAGTGAGTCTTGGTGGGATGGGGAGGCTAGTTGCATTTATTCGGTGTGTGTACTTCATAGTGCGCTCAGTGTGACAACACAACAACCTCCTTATGGTGTAGGTAGTGTTTGATGATTTTGGTGTGACTTGCAATGGATGACTTCCCAAGCTGTAGCTGGCCTGCCTTGTTCACCAAGCCTGGGCCTGTAGAAGTGCTTAAAATCCTTATTGTACTTCATGGCGATTTTATATTTGTCACATTTTTAATGAGGCTTAAGTGTCATAATAAAATATTATTTTTATATTCATACTTGCGTCTCACTCTCGTGTTCCTTGCCCTGATTGGTACAACTTGTGTGCCTTTATTTGGGAGTATTTCCTTGGTTCTCCCCCAGGATGGCGTTCACTAAATTTGGGATAAACGTTTTCCCTCTACTTGAGAATGCCACAATAAGCTCAGTGCTATACTTACACTGTATAACCGAGGTAGATCCTCTAAAGTCTCAGGATTTCTATAAGTATAAAGAGTGTTTTCTCCAGAACAGCGGTTCTTAAACATTCAGAAACCATTGACTTGGTATTCACTATAATTTAACAGGAGTTTTCTGCCAAACGCAGCAATATAGTGAAAGGTTACTGCAGAACTGTTGACTTATTAGCAACTTAAACAGTCGTTTAGCAACATCTCCTAGTAGCTTGTGTGAATTGACCAACATCTTGCATTTTTTCCCCAATAAGATGTGAGATAGCTGGAGGAATACTGCTTATGTTTTCCCTGACATAAGTCCCCCAAAAAAGTTTTGTTTGACCATATTTTTTTTATGTTTGACACATTTTGATTATACAAAATGTAAACCATTTAAGTATAAAATTAGGAATACTTTGATTAAAAGCACACTAAGATAATGCAGAAACTCTTCAGGGTAATAAACCTGAAGCGTGCATGAAATGATGCACTTAAGGCTTAAAGTGAAAAGTCCATATTTATTAAACAATAAAACTTGACCCTCAAAAAAATATCAGATCACAAGTGTATGTTCAGGTGTAAATAACATTATAAAATTTATAATAATAGAAATGCATCCTAAAGTGACCGTTTTCTGCTTTTGTTTATTTTAAATTAGGCACATTTAACATTTATGGCATCTGGCAGATACCCTCATCCAGAGCGACTTATGTTTATCTCATTTATACAACTGAGAAATTGAGGGTTAAGGGCCTTGCTCAAGTTCCTAAGAGTGGTAGCTTGGCAGTCTTGGGGCTTGTACTCCTGACCTTCTGATCAGTAACCCAGAGCCTTAAACCACTGAGCTTCCACTGTTCCCACCTCCTACAAACACGACATTAACCAAATTGGCTGTGTTATATTGTTCTTATTTGTGTTTATGGTGCCCTGTGATGGACATGCCTCACATCCAAGGTATATTCCAGGATTGGCTCCTGATCCACATTGACCACAACACTACTGATACTAACAACAACAAGATTTATTTATTTTCAGTCCTGATAAAAACTTTCCATGATAAATTACATAATTATACATACTAACCGAAAAAGGTGTAGGCAGAAGCATTCGATTATTACGCCTGCCCTTTTTTCATTTTAAATCTAGTAGCATCACTTTCATTACTAGTTTTGATCTCTATGAAGTAAAACAAAAACTGAAGACATACAAACTTTCAGACATAACTACAAAGGTACGTGTTTCATACATTAATACAATAATTTCAGTATCACATACACAAATGATTTATTTTGGAGTTCTATATTTATTTACCACCTTAAAAAATGTTTAATCATTTTTTTCTTTTTTTTTGTATAGCACTTTTTACAACAGTCATTGCCTCAGAGCAGCTTTACAGAAACATATAAACACAGGAAACCTTTTAACCTTTTAGTGCGTGGATTAATCCCAATTGAGCAAGCTGGTGGCGACAGTGGCAATGGAAAACCTCCTAAGATGTTAAGAGGAAGAAAACGTGAGGGGAACCAGACTCAGAAGGGAACCCATCCTCATCTGGGTAACACGGATAGTGTGAAAGTAAAGGAAACTCCATTATGGTTTTATATGAAGTCTGTTTGCTGAACTAGTCCACTGTTCAACGGAGACCCAAGTGCAAAACTGCATGTGGTAATTGCAGTCCCAGGGCCACAGTAGAAACCATAGTCCCAGCAACCACTGTGAGAATGTCCATGTGTAATTGGACTTGATGAGGGCTCCATCCAAAGGTACTGCATCCGAACAGGTCAGGAAGGTCGAGCAGAAAGGATCAAGATCATTAGATTCTCCATAAAATCATGTATGGCTTGGCAGAAGGAGAGACAGAGAGATTGTTAAGTAAGTCTGTGCTTTGCGTAAAAAAAAGTCTACTCATGGTAAACTTGAGTAAACAAATATGTCTTAAGCCTAGACTTAAACACTTAGGGTGGGTTGCACCAATAAGGATCAAGCTTAAATCTAGATCAAATCAAGGTTTATCTAATAATTCCGGTGCACCAAACTTTAAACCTTGTTTAAAAATAAGCAGTTTTACATTCAAACCTTCGCCTTAATCCTGGATTTAATTTCCCAATAAACCTGGATTAACTATAATCTTCATGCTCCATTACTTTAAACTCAGATTTTTTATAATGTTTTTTTCTCAACCTGTATTTGTTATGTGAATGAGTGGTTAATAACTTCAGTTGATTTTTTTTTTTAAATCCAAAGTTTAAATTTCATGATCTCTTAATTACACTGGAGAATTCGTATATTTCCATGTTCATGAAATCCACATGCACTGCTGCAATATTGTGAATGGCAAATCCTTCATGATGGATAAAATTAATCGTAAATGGAGGTTTTAATCTCAGGTCAGAATTCTAATCCCTGATTTGTTAATCTGTGTTTAATGTGAAGTGGTGCAACACAACTCGGTTTAAAATAAAGCCCGGATCAACAAATCCTAGATTAGCTCTAAACTGTGCTAATTTAATCCTTATTGGTGCAACCCACCCTGAGACTGTGTCTGAATCCCAAACACTAATTGAAAGGCTATTCCATAACTGTGGGGCTTTAAAAGAGAAAGCTCTTCCCCCTGCTGTAGCCTTCGCTATTCGAGGTACCGACAAGTAACCTGACCCTTTTGATCTAAGTATTTGTGGCGGATCATAGAAAACTAAAAGGTCGCTTAGATACTATGGTGCGAGACCATTTAGTGCTTTATAGGTCAATAGTAGTATTTTATAATTAATGCGTGATTTCACTGGAAGCCAATGCAGTGTTGATAAGATCGGGGGAATATGGGCATATATTCTGGTTCTAGTTAGGACTCTAGCAGCTGCATTTTGGACTAACTGGAGCTTGTTTATGCCTCTACTGGAACATCCAGACAGTAAGGCATTACAGTAATCTAGTCTAGAGGTGACGAAAGCATGAACTAATATTTCTGCGTCATGTAGTGACAATATATTTATCTTCGAAATATTTCTGAGATGAAAGAAGGCTATATCCTAGTAATATTGTCTACATGAGCAACAAATGAAAGACTGGAGTCAATAATCACTCCAAGGTCTTTTTACTGCTGCACATGATGAAATGGAAAGTCCATCCAGAGTAACTGTGTAATCAGAAAGCTTACTTCTAGCTACATATGGTCCTAGTAAAAGTACTTCTGTCTTGTCAGAATTAAGTAAAATGATGTTAATAAGCATCCACCGTCTAATGTCCTTTACACAATCCTCAACTTTATTAAGCTGTTGTCTGTCGTCTAGCTTTGCTGAAACATACAACTGTGTGTCATCAGCATAACAGTGGAAGCTAATTCCATGTTTACAAATAATTGAACTACATATTCTTAATTCCTTGTCACAATTATTCCATAAGTTAACCCCTTTGAAAGATAGGGTTGATTTTTTATAGATATTTTATATATATTTGTCCTTGCCCTTATTCTTTTAAACATTCCCCTTAGTTATTCTGACTCTCTCTCATTTCAAAGAGCCTCTACAAAGATTCCAGCACCTGCAAAGGCTTTGGATGATACTAACGTCTGATCTTCACAATCACAAGCTCTAAACATGTTGCTCCTGGGGTAGCAGTGGGCCTGACCCGTTCTGCTCTCTGGACCGTCCTGCACCGTCCTGGTGCCCTGCTTCTGGAGTTCTCGTTGCTTGGAGGCCACTCGCTGTTGCTGAGGATGGTCTCATATGGACAGGCTGGGGACACACTTGGAAACCGTGGAGATGGCATTGGACAGCAATTGATGCAGGCATTTTTGGTGTGGTATCTGGACTGCGGTTGTGGTGACGGTTTTAGGACACAGACTTTGCGCTTGGGTCTCCATCGGTGCACAGTTCATGACTTCATGTTGAGACTGTGGTGAATTTCCTGATTGCACAGTTGCACAGTTGTTTTTATCATGTAGCACACAGTTATAGGAAGGAATTATTTATAATCGCACTATCCAGTGTCACCCAGATGAGGATGGGTTCCCCTTGGAGTCTGGCTCCTCTCAAGGATTTTTCCTCATATCATCTCAGGGAGTTTTTCCTTGCCACCGTTGCATCTGGCTTGCTCGATAAGGATAAATTCATGTGTTTAAAATTTTGATCTGAAATTTATAGATTTTTGTAAAGCTGCTTTGTTACAATGTCCACTGAACTGAATACATTTAGGGAGCAAATTATTTTATTCTTTATACATTATCTGTGCAGTGTTGAGATCGACTAGATCACCTACTTTTACTGATACGGATAAAGTTACTGAAGATTAATGAATTTTGCACGTACCAGGATGTTTGTTTGCTCCAGTGTGTGCCCTTTGATTTCTTGGATCAAAATCTGCCATGTCACACACCCTTGTCCAAGAGAAATATCTGTCTGTATTACCAATGAGGCAGAGGCATTCATTTTGACATCAGATAAGTTACATGGGATATTTTACAAGTTCATCGATTTGAACATTTTATATGCCTTTATGTGGATATATCAACTTGTACTGCATTTTACTTACATTTATCTCAGTTATACAACTGAGCAGTTGAGGGTGTAGTAGCATATCAAATCATAGAAGTCAACACTCATCGGAATCTGATTTGGGAGTAGTTACATTCACCAACATTTGTGACAGACTACATTCAAGTCCAATGACTTAACCACTGAGCTACGTCAATGCTATGGCATGCTCTGTCAGGCTATGACATTGGTACTGATAGGTGGCTTGACAAAAGTCAGGTAGAAATACTGTGAAGCTTGTTCAAGTTGGACAAGTCATAGAAGTCACAAAGCTTCTGAAATTATTGGAACAGCAAGGCCAATAATTTTTTTCACTATACAGTGAAGACAATTTGGTTTGAGATGAAAAGATGAATATGAGATGATAGATCAGAATTTCACCTTTCATTTTCTTATATTTGCATCTAGATGTGTTAAACAACTTAGATCATGCCACCTTTTGTATGGGCCAACCCATTAAAAAAAAAAAAACAATATTGGAGCATGTGACTCATAGACATTTCTTGCTGCCTTGTTAAATTGATTGTATAAAGAATTAATAGCTCTGAATGTCTATACTTGGTTTGTGACCTAGGTTTCTTCTGTGAAGTCTGAATTTGTTCTTAAAAGTTACACCAACATGAAGGCCAGAGCGCTGCCTATTGGAAAAACAAAAGTCATTTTGAAGCTTAGAAAAGGGAAAATCTATCAGAGCCATTACACCAGCAATGGGCGTAGCCAATACAACATTTTGAAGTGTCATGAATAAAGAAAGAAGCCACTGCTGTATTAACAACCAAACATGGAACAGGTCAGCCAAGGAAAACAGCAGCAGCTGATGACAGAAACACTGTGAGAGCTATGAAGAAAACCCCCAAAACAACAGTTAGTGACATCACCAACAGACTTCACAGGACAAGGGTGAAGATACCACAGTCCACCATTTGGAGAAGACTTCAAAATCAGAAATAAAGAGGCCACCAGATGCATACCACTCATTAGCAGTGAGATTCGGAAAGCCAGATTGGAATTCACAAAGAAATTCAGAGAAAGCCATAAAAGTTCTTGAAGCAAGATTAGCCTCTACCAAAGTGATGGAAAGGCCAAAGTGTAGTGAAAGAAAGGATCTAATCATGATCCAAAGCATACAAACTTATCAGTCAAGCATGGTGGAGGTTGTATTGTAATGAAAGTTACATTGTTAAAATAAAGGAAGCTGTTAAATGTCTATTATTCTCGAAGAAAGACTGCTGTGTCTACAGTGTGAGAAACTATCCTATACATGCGTAGCTAGTTAATCTTAAGGAGGGAGCATTACTTTTTATGCATTCCAGAATGAGGACGAACAGCTTCGCATTGCTTAGAAACGGCTGGTGAAACTTCATGCCAGTTTCATCTGTTCAGCAATGAGACACACAAAAGGAGCTTTAGTTGTTGAAATATTTCCTCAAACCAGAGACTGACTCAAGCACTTGTGGTTCTTTCTGCTCTGAAAAGATTTCAATGACTAAAGCTCGTGTTGGATCTCCCCCTTGTGGAGAATTATCTGTATTGAGGAATGGGCTAAAATTCGTCCGAGGTGATGTGCAGGACTGATCAACAATGACCAGAAATATTTAGTTGCAGTTACTGCTGCAGGGTGGTCACACCAGATACTGAAAGAAAAGGTTCAGATACTTTTGCCACTCACAGATATGTTATATTGTATATTTTTTCTTAAAAAATAAATGACCAAGTTTAATATCTTCCTCACGTTTGTTCAACTGGGCTCTCTTTGTCTACTTTTAAGACTTCTGTGAAAATCTGATGATGTTTTAGGTCATATTTATAAAGATATGTAGAAAATTCTTTCAAGCAGCACTGTATGTCAGATGTTAGACTATTAATTGTGCATTCCATACCTCTTAGCAGGAAGTTGAGGTTTATGGACAAACCTAAATGTAAAATGCTCTGAGATCATTTGAACAGCAGGCTGGACTGCTGATTGGGTAGTCTTGGAAAGGAAGCATTTCAACTCTATACATCCAGGGGAAAAAATAAAAATAAAATAAAATTAAAAAATTAAGTTAACACATTCTCATAATAACACCAGATCGCGTGGTTAAAAATCATTTATCTTCTATAGCTGTATACTACAAAAGGAACTTGAATATGAGCACCATTTGAGTTTTAACTTGATAACTGATGCTGTCAAGTGTTGAGTGATTGACAGGACCCCATGCTGAATTTCATGTAAAAGTGTGAAAAGTATTCAATTTCAACAAGAAGTAAAGTAGCTGTTAGGAAAACCCCAAAATTATATATATATATATATATATATATATATATAAATTTTTTAAATACATTTTTAAAATATCACCTTATGTGGGCAGAGAACAATCAGAACAGTTAAAATTGAACTTGACACTTATGACACCACCCAAAATGGAATTCTGAGGTACATTTTCATATAACAGCCATAGTAGGCAGGATAGGCTAACACACAACATGAAGAATATATCTAATACAAGACCAGACCTGAAACAAGAACAAACCTATCATTTCACCACATCAAACCCTTTCACAGCTTTCACAGCAGCATCGTTAAGCTCCTGACTATGAGTAAAAACTAACTGTTGCTTTTTAAGTGCATTTATATTGTCTATCCGTGTATACTGGCTGTACTTGTTTACATGATTTGTATCGCAATGCGATCGAATATTATATTATTTGAGGACCACCACTTCACTGCCACATATAGCCTAAGGACATCGACAAGAGGTCCTCTAGTAGATATATAAGTAAGTGCATCTGTGTGTGGATAAATCTCTACAACCATTACATTACAGCATTACATTTCCGTTACTTGGCCTACAGGCCACATGGAATCATCAGCGGGCGCATGTTTTGCACCCCTGATTTAGGCCATCAGTGTAGTCTTTATAAAACTTTAAGGTCTCTTCTTTCATCTGTCCAATGACTATATGCAATATGTCAGTTTAAAGAATCCAATTACAACTATCATGCCAATTCGTCTGCTGTGACTGTCTTAGGCTGCACAGTGTAGTCAGCGTTTTGAAGACGGATAAAGCCAATGGACTGCAGGGTGACTGAGGATGAGTGTCTCCAGCCCTACTTCAGTAAATGGTTCAGTATGCTGGAGTAAGCAAAGACTCATTTAATTTTCATCTCATTTGAAAACACATATTTAGTTACTGTAAGCTACATTAATTTGCTAACATTGACTGGCTATATTTGATTAGGTTAATCTGTTTTCTTTGCGAATGCCAGGTTAGATTCCAGTAGATAACTTTATTCCAGTAGCTAATTTAATTGGCTAGAAAGCAAGTCAAATTCTAGCTAATGGTATATGTTGGTTATTTACAGGGTATTTTATTTATAAGTAGCACATTATGTACCATTGTTCATGCATATGAGCAGCAAACATACAAAACATGGTTTGGTATTTTCAGCCAAAGCAGTACAGTTGCTTATAACAGTTTATATAAGTAATAAAAATTCACATAAAAATGCACCTATTTATTTTTCTGAGGACTTTTTAATAAGTAAATTAATACATTTAAATGTAATAAATAAATTTAAAGGCTGTAACTTATTTACTTATACATTCTTGAGTACATCTTTGGCTGGATACTTTCACTTTTAATTGAGTAAGATTTTGACACATTATCTATTCTTTCACTTAAGAATGATTTCTTGGTACTTTTCCCACCGGTTATCTACAGGGGTCACTTTAAAATAATAATAATAATAATAATAATAATAATAATAATAATAATACATTTATTAATAATAATAATTAATAATAATTTTACCTGTATGTAAGTCAGGATTGTCAACCTTTGAACAATGATGTACATACAAATTAAAAATAGTAAACAATGAAATCAATTATACACAGCACATTAAGACACACACCAAACAGAGACATACGTTGATATACTAGTGTACAGTACTGCTAGCCACATGCTGATAAAACATAAGACTATTTAAAATGGATACTGAAGAGCCTAGCGTGAATTAAAAAACGCAATTGCAAAATTTGACGACTCTAGGCATATAAATATGTATCTTTATATGCTGCACCATGTATATTATGTGTATGTATATCTAAGGGATACACCTAACACAAGGGGGACCTCATGTTAAAAAACTTTGAGAACCACTGATCAATAGGAAAGCTTTCTAAGTGAAATGAAAATGTGTGCTGTAATTTGTAGTTTGGCCTGAAGATGTAGACATTGGGCTAGAATTGCCTCAGTACAAGCAGCACTTCCAACTGGCATTAGAAATGGAAGCTCATATGGACTAAATGGTGTGATGTCTCACAACTTCATCATGGTGAGGAGCTCAGTGTGGCACAGATAAACTGATACCATCGACTTTAGTACTGACAAGGCCTTACATTCCTTCACATTTTACTGGGATTTTATTGGGCACTGACGTGCAGGTCAAACACTGACACTCTTCCCAGGTCCCAATGAACACACCTAAACACACACACACACACACACACACACACACCTATCCACATATCATGTGCATCTTCCCATGCCCACAGTCTAACCGTC
>JAOUWY010000047.1:11011966-11023129 GCA_025728095.1 Prietella phreatophila | reverse complement strand
TCATAGATTTGGGGAATTAGTAACTACGGGGGCAAATACATTTTCACACAGGCCCAGTTGGTATTGGATAACTTTTTTTTTTCATTTAAAAACTGTATTTTGTGTGTACTCAGGTTGCCTTTATTTTATTTTAGATTTAGTTTTAAACAATTTTGTATGACATATACACAAAAACAGAAGAAATATTTATTCACAGCATGAAACATGAAACAATTAAAAAGGATATTTTTCCAGGTGAAGAGATTCTACACATTCTGCCATTCTGTTAAAACCCATCACATGTTGGATTTTGGATCTGTGGCTTATGTTTAGCAAACAGTCAATTAAAAATCATGTTTTGGCTATAAGATGCTTTGCCACATCAACTTTAAAAAAACATTGGCTTTCATCCTGTAAAGATTATAAAAGAACCAATGAAAAAAAAGGCAGTGGTAAATAAAATAAATAAACAGTCGAAAGATTGATTTATTTTTCTTTCACTTTAGTTTTCATCACACTATATATATATAAGTCTAAAATTTCACCATGTGAAGACCCACATCCCATACCATCACACACACACACACTTCTTTAGATTGTTTTCCTGGAGAAGCCTAAGGTCCAAAGTAGATTAAAGTTCTAAGTGGAATATTTTTTTTGAACTAGCACAGCACTGTGGAGTGTTTCTCCTGTGATAATATCAGTAAGTGACTACAGCTCAGAAGTTACATACTGCTTTTATCACAATAGAAATAACACCACAGCTCTGTTATTGACACTGTTCATTTATAAAACACCCAACTGAACACTGTACATTCATTATTTGGATAAAATCTATTCACAGATACCAACTGCAAACGTGTAACAAAATGGTAGATAAGGCCGGTTCTTCAGATCTGGCCGTCGAGGTCCACTGCAGAGTTTACCTACAATCTCAAACTCGCAATTTTTACTGCAGAATGCTACTATAGAGGACTTGTTTCTGTGAAAATTTCAGGTTCATATCTCATCATCCACCAGAGATATTACAACCCCAATTCTGAAAAAGTTGGGACAGTATGGAAAATACTAATAAAAACAAAGAGGATTGAATGTAAATGTACTTTGACTTGTATTTAAACAAAAAACATATAAAGACAAGGTATTTGATGTTTTCCCTAATCAACTGCATAGTTTTTTGAAGATAAACGTTTATTTTGAAATTGATGCATGCAACACGTTCCTGTAAAGTTGGGCTGGGGCAATTTAGGACTAATAGTGATGTGACCAGTGGAAATAAGAAAGTGATGTGAAGCAGGTGAGACAATCGTCTAATCATAGTATATAAGGAGTCTCCAAAAAAGGCCTAGTCCTTCAAGGGCAAGGATGGGTTGAGGCTCGCCAATCTACCAGCAGATGCATCAGAGAATAATCCAACAGTTTCAGAACAACATTCCCCTAAAGACAAATCAGTAGGATTTTAGGCATTTCACCCTCTACAGTGCACAATATAAATGAAATATTCAAGGAATCCGTTCAAATCTCAGTGTGTAAAGGGCAAGGCAGAAAAACATTTCTGAATGTGCGTGATCTCTGATGTCACTGTCTTAAAAACTGGGATATCCTGACATGGGCTCGGGAATACTTTGGTAAACCTTTGTCAGAAAACTCCATTCGCCGCTGCATCCACAGATGCAAGTTAAGTCTTTACTATGCAAAGCAGAAGCCATACATCAACACTGTCCAATAGTGCCACTGATTTCTCTGAGCTCAGTCTCATCTGAGATGGAAAGTGGTACAGTGGAATTGTGTTTTGTGGTCCGATGAGTCAACATTTCAAATAGTTTTGGGACAAAACAGCCATGGTGTTCTCCTGGCCAAAGAGGAAAAGGACCATCCAAGCTGTTATCAGTCTGCGGTCCAATAGCCAGCATCTGGCATAGTATAGGGGTGTATCAGTGTCCATGTCATAGGTAACTTGCACATCTATGAGGGCAACATTAATGCAGAAAGATTTTGGAGTAACATATGCTGCCATTCAGAGCAGGACAACACCAAACCACATTCTGCCCAGATTACAAGCTTGCATAAGCAGAGAGTGTGGGTGGACTTGCATGGACTGTCCTGACCTGTCTCCGATTGAGAATGTGTGGTGCCTTATGAAGCACAAAATAAGACAATGAAGACCCCATACAGTTGCACAGCTGAAGAAATGCATAATGGATGAATGGGGGAAAATTCCGCTTGCTAAACTTAAGCACCTGGTGTCTTCACTCAGCACTTAATGTGTTATTAAAAGAAAAGGTGATGTTACATAGTGATAAACAGTCCACTGTCCCAACTTTTCTGAAATGTGTTGCAGTCATAAGATTTGAAATGAGTGTATATTTTCAAAAATAAATTAAATTCACAAAGTAAAACATCAAATAATGTGTTAATAATGAGTTTCCAATATAGTGAATTTTCAAATGACTATTTTTCTGAATTGGGGTTGTAAAAAAGCAATTGCATTTTCTCACTCCCATAAAAAAAAAAAGAAATCTCAAACTTGAAATGTTCTGCATGCACAGGATACTTTCCTAGATACCCAATAAAAAAATAAGACTGAGACTCGAACCCCTCCCATTATAAACTGACCCTAAAAGTAGTACTGTGAGCAAACTTGAGCATTACAGTTGGTCTTAAGTTCTAAGTCTAAGGAACAATAATATGCAAAATGTTTATATATATATATATAAAAACATTTTGCAAGGCAACCAAAATTTGTTGTGTGCCTTGACACAAAGAATGCTGTCATAGTTAAACCAGGTAAAATTAAAATAAAAAATGGGTGATTTTGCACTGACAATACATCAATGTAATTCCTCAAAAAAAATTAAGAAAATTAAACATGTAAATGTAAACAACGGTCGAGCAACCAACTTTGCCATTAATGGATGACTTGAGATGAAACGACCCATATCCAAAGTATGTTTTAGTACAGCCAGCCCTAAATACATTCTGTGCAAGATCTCACAAGAGCTTATATAATCTTACTGGAGGCAAAAAATCTCTGGTGTCTTTACATCAATACATTTTAAAACTTATGGACTCCCTTTTTTTTCATCAAAATAATTTGAAGCACACAATAAGAGCTTGTTCTTTCAAGGATTTTATCTCCCTCTCATCTCACCATCTTAATGATATGTAAAACTCTTCTTCGGTTTTTCAGCTTATCTGACCAATGTAGTTGAATCTGCAACTGACTGCACTGACTCAAGCGATTGATTATTCAGAAATGTCTCACTGTAGGAGGTGTCGCAGTGCAATTACGACAGCATTTTACAGCCTTCTAAAAGAACAGAAGGTGTCTCTTCCCTACCTGACCTCCACCCCCCTTTTCCTGTTCACAGTGAATAAAGCTTAGGTCATGTAGATAGTAAAGGATGAGCAGTTTTACACACATTATGTGTGCGCATTTGAAAACAAAAACAAGAAACAGAACACACGTGTGTTAGTTTTCAAGATGGGACTCAGGATAAGCAGAAGGGCCAGATATCCCCAGAGAGCTCATGCTCCACTCGATAATTGTGGTCAGGAAGAAGAAGCTGATGGTGTGTGTTTAGCATCCTGCTGACTCAACACTTATGACCACTTCTTTCCTGTCCCTTTTCCTTCCTCCTCTTTTGATGCCATAATATTGAAGGAACTGTCAGAGCAGGAGAAATGTGCACACTCCAATCAGATACAATCGGATTTACTAGCACTCCAGATGCAAAACACACACTACTATGCACACAACACAAAACACCACACACCATCAGATTACTGGAGTCTAGAAAGAGGAGACATTTAATTAGCATTTTTCGAAGGAGTCTCCACTGTCAGCCCTTTGTAACAGTCAGAGGTAAACCTGTAACCTTAGGTTTTTGCACTTTTCCTTCCTTATTAACTTCAGGAGAGAGAGGAAAAAAAGAGAGTCTGGTGAGGAAACGACTGTTTATAGCTGTTATAAACGTAAGTCATAGCAGGAACTAACTTTCTCAGATGTTCCACAATCATAAACGTAACTATAAACTAATAAAACTTGCAACGCTTCATTCTTTAATTAGTTTTTTTTTTTAAAGCGTAGTGTTAGTATTGATGTGGTACACATGTGATGTGGTACACACCACCCTGTCATTGATTATTTTACTATAACAGCACACCCCATTGTGTTTTATTCCTTATATTTGATACACTGCAATATACAGCAGGTGCAATATTCTCAACTCAGCCATTGTAAAGTACATAAAAGTTTTTTCAATTTAGGAAGAACTCTCATTTATAAAAGCTCATCTGATCAACTAGCCAGCAATGAAACTAATGTTGGGGTGAGGAAGCAATTTGAAACTTGTACTCAAGAGTGTACTCGAAGGCTGTTTATTTGGATTGTCCCAGTACTTGTCTTGGTTCACCAAAACACAGGTTGGCTAAATCAATCAGACCATTAAATACAAAACAACAAAAAAACAGACTGACATGAGTCAAAACAAAAGAAACCTACGAATGGGAACAAAGACAAGAAATTGAAACTCAGTAGGAGTTTGTTACATTCAATCGAAATATGTTACCTCCTATCACAATCTGCTACAAGTCCTACTGGCGCTGTAAAATCTACTGCAGAAAGCTAGCTAACTCTCAAATCAAAAACTGTTTTAAAAAAATAATAATAAAAAAATACTTATAAACGCCTAACATGAAAAGAGTAGAGGTTGCTGTGACAGAAGCACAGCACAGTAGAAGTGATGATGCTCAGTGAAACATGTATTAATTCTTTTGTTGTTGTTCATACAATATCATGAAATCACTGCGAACAGTGATGAAATGTTACGCATTTGTTATGATGAGGAAATGTCATGAATGTTAAACAATGGCCAGCACCTTTTGTAAACATCTACACAGTAGTATAATTCTTTATCACCACACAAGGCTACAGTCCATAGATTCTCGTTAAAGACTCCTGATTGATGGCCTATTAAGCCATGGCCAAGATGCAAAGCTGGACTGTGATGTATTGGGATTCATCCATACTCATTACAGCTAATTGACTCAAATCGAGTGAACACGCAGTGAAGATTTCATCTTTGGCCAAACTCAGCAGTCACAGTGGCAATAATAATCAGCGTTCAATAAATTCCTATTACAGCTGAAAGCATGTATTTTAGGCTTATACTATTTAAGGCATTTAGTACCCAGTTGTTCCTGACTCATACATAATCACACAAAGGTATTTAAAGATTCCTTTTTTTTTATGCAGACACATATAAACTCATTTACATTTGTGTGAATTATTCATTATTCAATCATTATCAATTATTCATAAACTGACTTGGGGAAAATAAGTAACTAAATTAATGTAATAATGTTTTATATGCTTGTTAGCTAGTTAAGTGCATTAATACAGACTTAGGGAAATTGTATGATCATGTAGCATATCAATGTAGCACCTTGTGTTTGTATAAGTTGCTGACCACTGCTTTGGATATAAGTTTTAGTTTTCTTAAAAAAAGATCTAGTCTGTCTAGCTTCTTTATTTTCTCTCGATATGTGGTTAAATTCAAAACTGCATATGGTTCTAAGTGATGGCTTTGCACTGGACTCCACTTTGTCAGTGTTTCCACTGTGTTTGTCTGTTATTCATGCGCACTAATTATTATGCATAGTAAAAACCGTTCTACTGTCAAAAAGATTGTGCCTTGGCCAATGTAGTGCAGCAGGTGCTGGGATTTGGAAGGAGTAGTATTCAATAGCCTGGTCATGAAATCTGCATGTCCCAGGCACCTGGGCTAGCAATTCAACCAGAATGGACCAAATGGACTACTCAGTCTGCTGTGTTTGTGGAAAGATCACTCAATCACTTTCAAAAAACACTTTATCCTGATCAGGGCTGTGACCAAAAACCCAAAGCAAACCCACACAGGCACAGAGAGAACATTCACATGAACTCCTGGCTCAAACCCAGGTCCCTAGAACAGAGGCGGCAATGCTACTCGCTGTGCCAGCATGCTGCCCTCCTAATTCTAATGTATCTAATGTATCATAACACAGACTATGTGTACTATTACAATTATTGTAAATGGGCTGTTGCTAGGCTTCCGTTTCATGTGTTATGTAAGAAACAGATGTATTCTACTCCTTCTTTCTCCACACGCATGAAGAGCTGAGTGACTGATGAGTGTTCTCCAAGACAAGCCACGTCCATCTCTTTGCCTCATGGATATGCCTTATGGCCTCCCTCATGGCCTTTCTGTGTTCCAAGACAACAGGAGTAAGTGATGGCACTACACATGTTCTTGAAAACAATGTCTGGCATCTTTATTTCACCCCTTTCTCTCTTTCTCTTTTTCTATCTCCTCTATTTCTCTCTCGCTCTTCCCACCACAATGGACAGAGCAGGCACTGACTCGGGTACACCCCTTAACACAACCCTTCAACAGACATTCTGTCAGCTGCATACATTAAAAGGAAAACAGTGTGCTTCCCTGTCAGTAATAAGAGTTTTCTCTCTCTTCAAGCTGTTCTAGATTGCATCTTTAGTGTAGTGGTATATAAGAGGTGATTGGGGGTCAAAAAGCTGAATTTTGGTAGTGGGGGGCTGTCCTGAGTGAATAATGTAGGGGTCCGATCAATGGATCAATCAGAAGAATTATCTGAATGATCTGAATTCCTGTGGTGCGTCTCCCGTCCCCCTCACTCCCAACCACATGCAGACTCAGTAGTGGTCCATCTCTCTGGGGTGACTGGCTGCTAATGTGCTAATGTGCCCTGCTTGACTTCTCCCTAATGGTAGCAATGCCCTCTGGCCCTCACTGTTTCTGCAACATATGCTTCAGACACAAAGGAGACAGGGTGTGAGGGTGTGAAGGGTTGCAGCGTGAGGAGGATGAGTTGAGTTATCTTCAGCTTCAGTTAACCTGTAGAGCTCTTCAGGGTGACAACAAGAATTGTCCTGAGTATTGTTGTGGCTTAAGTGTGAATGGCGGAACACAATGATCGGAGCTCTGAGCTACAGTTGGCAGAGGACAAGTGGCTGCTGTGGGTGGACAAGATGCCATAGGGTCTGCCTTTCTCTCAGTCACTGCTGAATACCTCATAAGAGCACCAGCTTGTGGGGTGGCCCCAAAACAGTGAAATTGTCTCATAAGACAATAGGTATTAAAGACAAATGCAGCCACGATGTAAAGGACTAGACTAGCAAAGCTACAACAAAGGCAAAGTGGTATTCATGAGGTTTATTCATCCACCCCTGAGAATGACCGACTTAAAAAAAAGTCACATGAATGTTAAAATGACATTAACAATGAAAACACAACAATGGGTTAGGAGCAAAGGAATGGCTGGTTTATTTACATGCAGTTATGCTAATAGATTTGTTATTTTCACACTTTGAATCTTTCTTAATTTGGAATCCAAAACACAGACATAATTTGTTAACAAAGAGGCGGTTAAAGGGACAATTCAACCTAAAGGACTGCTAACTTCTGCCTAACGTCTGTCCATTACGTCTGTATCATATGTGCTATTGCTATGGACAAAGCATTTCGAAACCTTTTTTTTTGTGCCAAGAATGAACAGAAAACTCTTGTTTATTTATAATGAAAGCCTAAGGGCAATTGCTGAATTATCTTGATAAACATTTCAAATAAAGTGCACCACAAACTCAAAACTTAAAACTAAAGTCATTACACTCTAATTCGGTAGGTCTTGAGCATCTAGACCTAGGTCATTACTTGCTAGGTCATAGGATGAGACATGAGACATGGGAGGATGAGAATTGACATGTAGTTTTATCCAGTAATTGAACTCTGGAACAATATAGTAAAAGGTTATTCTGGTTTCTGATGCCTAACCTAAGCATTTGTGGTATCCATGTGCAGTCAAACCCACATAACGACACTGGTAATTACTAACGACAAGTTCTTCCCACCTAAAAAGTAGTCTGAAAGCTAATTTATCATTCATCACAATAACTGCCCTTAGACATCCAATAAAAGTTAGGTGTGAAATGCATATGGATTTGAATTTAAACACAAAGTGGGTGTGGCCTAAAGGGGAAGTTTTTTAAACCTAGCTTGCATTCATATGAAACCAAAAACATCCCACTAGCTAAATTGAGGATTTTTCTCCCTAAAGATAGTCTTGGCCACTTCCCACCTACCAGCCAGCTCTCCCTTATCATACGACCACTACCAACCCAAGAGGGAGAAGGCTAGCACATGCTTCCAACTACATCTTTTCAAACTGCGTAATGGGGCGGCACAACACACTTGAAGGAAAGCGTTATCCACCCCCTTCTGCATGCATGAGCTCACAAATGCCCATGATTGGCTTGTTTCACTGAGATTGATAGCGGAGAACGTGTATGCCATCCCTCTCAATCTGAGATTACAGTCAATTTTGTGCTCTTAGACTCACGGCCACAGATGTCTGTGACATAGTTGGTATTCGAACTCACAATCTCTGGACATTAAGGTGAATGCTGTTTGATGTGGCACTCAGTACACCATAATTTTAAAAAAAATCTTATTGTTCGCTGCCTATTTGTCTCTATATGTGTATCCATTCAGAGCAATTTATCTGTTAATTCTGAATAATATATTCGGTTACATCTCTACTATAAGTGTCTTTTTTGGTATTCTGGTAAGCAGGGTTTTTTTGTCAATATAGAGAAATGTGTCAAATATTACTGCCTTTGGTAATTGCACATATGTTACAGATGCAGTTAGGTTGAAAAAATGCAAGACTCTTCCTCTAAATAAATCTGAGCAGCTTTTATTGATGACAGATTCCCTTGTACCTTTCTTTTAAATTACTTAACTACGGGATAAACAGGAACATACTGAATGTGCACGCTTTCCCAGCAAATCTTTGATGTCCACTGTATAGCCTTAAAACCTAAGAATGTCTTGTTTGGTACAAGTAACAACAAATAACAATAATCGTAGTTTACCGTTGATTCTTTTGATCTCTTTTTTTCTGAATTACGCACCCACACATACACAAACAGACACACGCTGTCCCACAGAGAAGTAGGAGGCAACTAAGCTGTTTGGAGCAGTATACACAGAGGAAGCAATAGACTTTTAGCACCAGTTCCAAAACTACAGCTGTTTTCTTAGGCACAGCTGGGTCTCTACTGTGCATGACAAAGGTGGAGTCTTACTTAATCAAAGGAAAGAGGCAACAAGGAGACATTACCATTCACGTCACACCACAGCTTCACATACTCAGGCTAAACTCACAAAAAAATAATCAATAAAAGACTGCTGATTCTTGTTTTCTCTAATCCTCAAGCTGTGGAAGTAAACATCTACAGTCTGGATGAATGCAGTTTCAGGACCTGTGTGTAGGAAATAGAGAGAAATAGTTGTATTAGTCGATGGGATACAGCAGTGGTCATTGATTCATTTTGACCATTTTGACAATTCTCAATGTTACTGATCACATTAACAATGACAACAGTTAGTTACGCTAACTAAGACAGGGACATGTGAGTAGAAGCTTTAAAAGCTTGTGGGACAAACAAACAAAGACCGTGTTTTCATTCATCTTTTGTAACATTCTGGTCAGGGATGCAGTGGTTAAATGAGACTACTAGGTTGTTTTTTTTTTGTTTTTTTTGTTTTTTTTTTTATATAATTTGAGAAAGAGAGTACAAGCTGGTACAAACAAACAGCTTGACCCTTCTGAAGCAAATAAATAAATAAATAAATAATTGGAAAATGAACAGCATTGAGTGGCTTGTCAGTTTTTGGCTTTGCATTCAAGTATGAGTAGTTTTGAAAGGGATAAGAAAAAAAAAAGTCAAATGTCTCTGAGTAGCACTTGATATTATCTGATATTGTATAGATTTAAATAATCCGCTTTCTGTTTAGGCACACTGATACCTCGTTCCTCACAAGTTCCACTCACATTCCTTCCTCTTGTGTGGTGTTGAGTTTTGAGAGTTCAGCCCTTTGAAGTAGGGAACACGTCTGTGGCAGCAGGTCACAGTGGGTCATCTGGACCTCCTGACTCAACATGGCCCTTTGTGCTGGCCTGCTAATCTTGATCTTGACCAGATAACAGACCACAATGTACACCTTCTCTGTCAACGAGCATCACATTCCATCAGGCCATTGCTGAAAAGCTTGACGGAGTGCACAGGACATGAATAGTTCACTCATTCACCTGATAAACAGAAGACGGACTCAGTTTGCCAAGAAAACTGATGCAAAAGTCTGAAGATGTTAGGACTTTAACATATATTACCAGCCCACCCTAAACATATTGCATGAAAATGTGGACTTGTTTTATTTACTTTATAATCTTGCCTAGGCTATGTACCTGCAAAGATTATGTTGGGCCAGTTTAACAAACATGATAATATCGTCAGTCTGCCTGAAGATGTCTAAATACTGGCTAGCCAAGTGTGATTTCCTCACATATGTCAGGCTTTGATCAAGTTGTTGGATGGCTACAAGTGATAGCAAACTGGAGATAACCCTAATCAGATCAGCCTAATCAGTTCAGTTTGTACTCAGATACCGTCTGTCAAAATGTCCACAATGATCTGGTAACACGGTCTGAACGGAATGTTTAAATACATGTTCTCCTTTGACATTTTTGGAGGTAACCACACATTAAAATTATTTATTTTTGAAAGACATCTGTGTAAAAGAGAAGATATTTCAGGAAACCCTGTCGTTTTCAGCTATACATAGTAGAATGTGAAAGGTTTTCCCAGCGAACTACACTTTCCTAAATAAGAATATAAAACGTTTGATAGTTTCATTTGGCTGCAGGTACATAATCATGCCTCCTTATCAACATGTCTTAGTATGAATAAATAGTAATAATCATTATTGTCACATTTCAGCATTATTATTATTTAGGTTCATAGTTCAGTGTGTCTATGATAGTTTCCATTTGTGTCAGGCGAAGAAGTAACCCTAGTAAACACAATGTCTAAACATTTAACTTAAAATGATATGCTTAAAATGTTCTTATAAAAGCTTGAAAAAACTGTGCATAAAGTGGGCTTAAAAGAGATGCATAAAGGGTAATAAACTACACATGTATTGGATTGTTATGATGAGCTCTTTCTGTGTGTGTGTGTGTGTGTGATTGTGTGTGTGTCTGTGTGTCTGTGTGTGTGTGTTTGTGTCTGTGTGTGAGTGTGTGTGTGTCTGTGTGTGTGTGTGT
>JAOUWY010000047.1:10959074-10973904 GCA_025728095.1 Prietella phreatophila | reverse complement strand
GTGTGTGTGTGTGTGTGTGTGTGTGTGTGTGTGTGTGTGTGTGTGTGTGTGTGTGTGTGTGTGTGTGTGTGAGATTGCGTAGGCACACGGTGGCTTGGTGGTTTGCATGTCTGCCTCACACCTTCGGGGGTTCGATTCCCACCATGGCCCTGTGTGTGCGCATGTCCTCTGGGTACTCCGGTTTCCTCCCCCAGTCCAAAGACATGCACGATAGGCAGATTGGCGTTTCCAAAGTGTATGAATGCGTGTATGAATCACTGCACCCGGGGGCCATCTTCAGTCGTCTTGACTCAGACTTGCCACTGGATCATGGTGGTCACCGGGAAGTGAGAGTGAGGCTGATGCTGCGCAAGTCTTCCTCACTTTAATCCAATTCACGCGCAAGTCGAGTCCCAGTTTGTGTTCTCCATAATGGAGGCAGAAATGGAAACTTCTGTCTTTGTCGAAATCGACAGACGAACTCAGGTGTGTGTGTGAGAGAGATTACATACTGATTGACATCACGGTTTCCCAGGCAATCCAAACAACTTGCAGTCCTGTCTGTTTTTTCATGTTAGTCTCGAACGTTATGGTGTGTGAGTGCATTTTGTACATATTTCTAACAGCAAAGTGCTCATGGAAAGCATCAAAACAAGGCGAGATTGCATTGTGCACTCCTCTTCCTCTGCTAGTTCCCCCTATAGCTAATTTAAACAGCTACACTGATTTTATATTTTTTTATATATATATATATATATATATATATATTGCCACAAAAGCTACTGCAATAAACTAGTGTACTAACTACAATAAATAAATAAAGAAATACAGTTTTGCTCATGTTTCAGGCACAGAGTCGGTTCTCGGGTTGTAGTTGCAGAGTGAAGTAAAAGTGTTGTTATGTAATAGAAGTCTCTCATAGAAGGAGAAGAAAAGGGTCATTAGGGAATAAAACTAAATTGAAACATGAAAATGTTATTGTGAAAATAAGTGATGAAATTATCACAATGTGATCTGTTTATTGGCACATTTCTATATTTATTGTTGCATTCTCATTTTATTGTTTCTTTCCTGGCATATTTATTTATTTATTTATTTATTTAAAATGGTATTCCATAGAAACCCATAGACCTCCATGAAATCTGCCCCTACCCTAGTCCCACCCAACTGAAATCAGAAAACAAAACGGCAGAAAAAAGAATTTCAGAAATGACTTAATTATTTTTTTTTAGCACAGAATCTGCAGATCATAGTAAAAACAAGCAGACGGAGGCGTTAAATGAATTGTTCGTGTGGTTTGAGCGATCAAAAGCTCAACAGCTTCTGCAAACCAGCCTATTCTATGTTTTTATTGTTTACTGTTTATCTGGGTGTTTTGTGTTGTACTCTATCTCTTGAGTCTGCTGTTTTAGGGTTTGTATTCCGGTGTCAGTCAGATTTACTGTCCTGCACTGACATGAACCCACAGTGATGATGATGGCAGAATAAAGCAGTTCCTGAGGGCAGAAAGTGGCAGGCTGCTATTCCCTCACCATACATTTACTGTCTGCAGCGCATCTCTCAACACGCTGCTCAAACCACAGGGTTGATCCCAGCTAATGCCAGCACAGACCTGTAGTAATGGTTAAATAGATCATAAGGGTCCGCTAACATGCAGGTGATGTTGGGAAATTATGGCTAGCAGTGGGCTGGGGAGCTGTGATTGTGGCTGAAGTATTGATCTGTCTGCTTTTTTTCTGTCTCTCTCTTCACCACACACAGACACACACACGTGCACACACACACACAGATTAAATAAATCCGTCTAAAAAATAAATAACCCAGTTATGACTTTAAAAGCATTCCTTACAGTTTATATCAATCTTACAAATATGTAACTTGCTGTTCACTTAAACTGCCTTTAAAAGGGAAAAATAAATATTACATAATCTTTAAATAGGACCTTTTATTGTTTATTTTATTGAAAGATGTAAAAAAAAAAAAAAAAAAAAAACAGTAATGACTGTGTGTGAATATAAAGAGGAGCTGTTGAAGAAAGGCAGGGGCGTTTCTGTGGAAAGGAAAGGCAAGTATTTTTCCAGGAGCACTAAGGCTGCAGCAGACTCCTGAGTGCTGCAAGGTATTGATAAGGCATCTGAGCGTTTTTTTTAATCACTCATAGCGCTGGGGAGAGCGACGCAGCACTCTGTCAATATTTTCCTGCTGATTCCTCTCACCTCTGCATGTGCCTGGCAGGAGTGCCCTGCGGAGACAGCGAGAGGGTGTGGGGGAATTTTAATATTTCAGCAAGTTTCTTTGCAGGGATTGCGATAACGTATTTGGAATGCAGGGTAGCAATAATCATAAGCTTGACAACCCAAACTGAAGGTGCTCCTTGAAATTCCAGAATATCCTGTGAGACGGGAGCCTCAGTGCTGGATAGTAACAGGCAGCTGTCAAATACAGAGTAAGCAGGGTGCTGTCTGGGTTCGGGGGATTTGAAGTTATTCAAAGGAAATTATAAGCTATTTAAAAATAAAAAAGTATTTTGTTTTCGACCATTATCCTTACCATATTTGTGAAATAAAGCTGGCAACAGTTATTGTACTTGTAGTCGAAAGTCTATTCATTTCACCAAATGTTTGAGATTTAATGAAAATATTTGTGGATAACCTTAACTTGTACACAAGTGTAGAATAAACGTGATGGAATACATTTGGAATTATTTTGAAAATGCAACCAAAGGATGTAAAATATACAGACAGAGAATTTCTTTCAACTGCAAATATCGCAGCCTTCTTTTGAACACTCCAGTTTCCGAGCATTGTTGGCCGTGTAAAATCTTCTAACGAATCTTTTGTAGTCCAGCGTCCTTAGCTACCTAAGGCGTTCACACCTGTTTATATAATAACCTTATAGAGTAGACCATGTCTTTAAAAATGCCCTGAAATCCTTTTGGGACGCTCAAAAGTGCATTTTACATTTTTATAAAAAAAAAAAAAGGAAAACAAAAACGCTTTGACCAGCAGTTTTCATTAGAAAAAGATGGTACATGTGAACACAGCATAAATGTGCCTTGCTACCAAGCCATGTTAGATACTAACATTAGTTCAGTCGAGGTATCTTCATCTAATGCTGGCTATCTAGCTTTGCTGGCTAGCGTAACGTAATTCAGTACATTACTCAGTACATAAATCAGTCCCTCCAAGATTTCACGATCGCAAAGATTAACGTAATTACAGCAACACATTCAGCCAAAGCCGCCTTCAATTCATGTGTGTCGAATATGAGTATAGCTTATAGGTCTCATTCACCAACAAACATCAGTATGAATGACCGCGCAAACTGTTTCCTGCAGTTGCAATTTAGCCGATTCAAGTAGTTCTCTGCAAAAGCAGAAAAAACTGAGCAAGTTGCATTACAAATTCTCAAACAAGCCACAGCAAAATCAAGCATTTTTGGCCACAACTATCACAAAATAAACTCTGTGAAATCCTGTACGGACTGATAAGAGCCGATCTTGGTAACACCTAGCACAAAGGCAACCTGGACAGGATGAATGTCTGTTGCAGGACACAACAGTCCTATCTGGTTTGCTGTAATTGTAACCGTCAGTAAAACGGTTGTTTATTACACTGTAATGTAATGCCTGTGGTTTTGTGTGCTACAGGTTTATAACGGACTGGACATCATCACTAATAAAGTGACCGCAGAGGAGCAGGCACAGTGTCCCCATCACATGATCAGCTTTGTGGATCCTCTGGTGAACAGCTACACAGTAGTGGACTTCAGGAACAAAGCACTGTCTCTCATATCCTTTTCTGCGCACAGCTAATAACTTTGAGACTTTGAGTAGGTTCCTGCATCTTAATAAAATTATCTCTTTTTTTTTTTTCCCTCTGATAAAATACAACAAAATTGTTTGAAGGCACACTAGGGAATATTCTGGCCCAAATCCAAGAATCTGTGACTCTTCGTCAGCAGTAATGCACTAGATTTATTTTATCTTTTTAAACAAGATTTCAAGATGACCTGATTGTGTGTCTTGGAGGTGGAAAGACGGTCAGTTTGGATATTTAAGCATTTTATTTCAGACTGCACCTTTAAAGTCCCTGTGAATGTCTTGAAACGCGCACTGTAATTTAACGTGTTGACGTAATTTCTGCTGAAACAGGAAGTCAGGTCGGGATGTATTGAGTGGATCCTCCCCCTTTTTAAATAGCCAATAGCGTTTAGCTTACCTCACAGTCCGGGCTAAACCGTGATCTGGCACAAGTACCTCCTTCATCAAATCGAAAGAATTGAAGCCGTTTCCTTCTTAACCAATGTACAGCTGGAAAACTGAATAAAATGTGCGTTGGAAGAGCCAGAGACACATTTATGACCCATTCTTGCTGAGATGATTTTTCTCACTCAACAACAGAAACTTCAGCAAGGCAATGTTTATAGTGTCAGGGGTGGGACACTTCAGATTCTAGAGAGCGTTTGATTGGACAGAAAGTCTGATGAGAAGCTGAAGTGCAGAATGATGTCATCAAAAATGGTTGATCCATATCAGTGGTAGAGAGACTGTCTATTATAAATGCATATATCCTCTGTGAATTTTGTCACTGTTTTTGAAGTGGACTAGATTATAGATAACCTTAAAGCTAACATCGTCATATTAAAAGCCACAAAACCTTCATTTTGGTCTCTGGGGGACTTTAACTGTACTAAATCGGGTGGTTAATGATTCATTGAGGTTGTTAAGAATTTAGTCGACTACATCGTTAAATGTAGCAATTTTCTGTATTCTTTTAGGCTAATTTAAATAAAACAATTTAAAATTCTACACAAGGGTCTGCTTAGTTTACTTACTGAGCATGAAATGGACCAATAATTTACATGACAGAAGACAGACTGCTTTTTTCTTTTTAAGTGTATGAATTTGCCCCTTTAAGCTCAGTTCTCTATAAAGTAATGTTTGAAGGAAGAAAGTGTGCATTTTGGATTTTCTATTTTGTTTCCTTGCATTTGTCAATAATTAGTCAATTTCAGCTTGTTAACATGAACAATAATCGACCAAGGATGTTCCTTACATTTGCCTCTGAAGCACTAAGGCTTGATGAAGGCTTTAAGAAGGGTTGAATAATTTTGCACTCCCTAAACCTATGAATAATTTAAGGTGAGTGTTTGCTTGCTCGTCTTGCAGATGTGTTTTCTTGCTAAGCATCACTGCTGTAATGATCAACTAGAATCCCTCACTAAAACTAGAGTCTCATTAACTGTTTTTTTTTTTTTTAAATTCATGCCTTTAGAAGCTTTTTATTTGTTACTTCAAGGCACAGTCAAGACCACAGTCCTGTACAGTTGTGTTAAAGATGTGCTCTGTCTTTGATAGTTGGGAGGAGTCCTCACTGGACATGTCCAGACACAAACACAGCCAGATGCATATGATTTGCATTTGTACCGATGGAAATCCTAGTAGCTACTGGTTTAACATAGCAAGCAATGTTATGCTAATGCTTCATCAATCCTCTGCCTGTGAAAAGGAGTAAAACAGAACATAATTGATGTTCATTTTATCACAGGAAACTAGAGGTGTCGCCATCGGTCACAGACAGATGAACCTGCTCTCACGATCTCTCTTTATCGCTCTCTCTCTCTCTCTCTCTCTCTCTCTCTCTCTCTCTCTCTCTCTCAAAATCCTTGATCTCCTTCCCAGGAGAACAGACTAATGCATGGTGTGTGTGGGGGTGTGTTGGAGGACGAGTGCTTTTGGGCCTTGTCTTGCCTTTTAATTACTCCAGGGAGACAGGCGAAGAGGTCTCTGCTGATCTTGATTATAATCTCCAAGTATAGGACCAGAGGTAATTGTTAGCTCGCAACGAGCCGTCCAGATTAATTTTGAGCCTATTTTAATGACATGCATGTAGAGCAAATGGACATTATTATGAAACATCAGGTCTAATGTGCGCTAAAACAGCGGGAATTTTCTAGGAACCGCTTGATTAACTTGACATCTATAATGACTGACATTTACATGACTTGTGTACATGTTTTGTTCTCGCCAATATTAATTGACACCCATTTAAGCCCCTCCCCTGTTCACCATCACAATCTTTCTTCTTGTGTCCATTTTCTCACTTGAAGAATTATGGTGCCCTCATTTTCTGGTAACGTAAATGGAGGAGGTTTTGAATTCATTAATGTGAAATAAAACTCACCAATGTGCAGTATGTTTAACTTGGTTAAATTTGACGAGTAATATTTAACTTCAGTTTACTAGATTTACAAGAGTTAATCCGAACATGGTCAAAAACTGTATTTTTCAGCCGAAATCGGAAAAAGATCAGACAAAGAAAGAGAAAACAGGAAGTGTTAAATAGACACGTTGTTAATAATTTTAATGTTAATGATAATTAGAACGTGATTAAAAACACTTTGCTCTCCTGCAGCTCAGATGAGTTGAAACAGTCGTGGTAGAAACCCCCTAAAGGGAACTACACTTTATTCTTCTTGAGGATTTCACAGGTCTGTTAATGTATTTCCAGAGTGTTTATATTGCACAAGAAACAATTGATATTGCAGATAAAGAAATTATGCATAAGCCTGTATAACAAGATGTGGAACCTTTTAAGAGAATCACAGGGCATCTAGGATACATTTGTTTTTCTAATATATTAGCCAAACCAAACTTTGTAACTATAAATAAACCAAAGGGATTATATAAGTTAGTAGTTTTTTCCTCTGTAGTAGTGAAGGTTTCTATTATATTCATTTTGGACTGCTTCCTTAATGCAATACATTGAGGACATACATCGCCGGAAGAAACTCCCAATCATTGTTGGCGGCACAAACTACTACATCGAATCCATTTTATGGAAAGTTCTTGTTGACCCTGTGGTAAATATATAGTATATCTACATCTATGCTGTTTGGATCATTGTGAAGCAGTGTTGTGACTGCTCAGCCGTTTTTCCCACTGCAGGAGAATGGGGCAGAGAGAGTTCAGAGTGGCTCCTCAATTCCAAAAGCTGAGTTGGAGAAGCTGGGAGGTCCAGAACTTCACAAACGCCTGATGGATGTGGATCCTGAAATGGCGGCCATGTTACACCCCAATGATGCACGTAAGATTGCAAGGTAAACAGTGGACTTTGAGTTGTGTTTTAGCTAGATCTACTGTTGCTGAGACTCTGCTGCCCTGCACATTTAATGACCGCTGTAACCAAATACACCCAGTCCATCACAGCTGTTCGTTCATGAACATAAACTAGAGTTCGGACTAAATTCTAAAAAATGATGGCTTTTCCTGAGCTGTGTTGGGCAGCTCTGGTCTTAGCCACACTAGAGCTGCAGTCAAACTAAAAATTTACTGTTTTCATCTGTTTGGTGTAACTGGAGTGTAACTAAGGTTGGTCTGAAAGACTGGCAATGAAAAAAGTCCATCAAACTAGCCATTTATAGCCCCATCCAAAAGTATTGGAACAGCAAGGCTAATTCTTTGCCTCCAGTAGAAAGTATGCTTCACATTTTACGTGTACGCTAGGAACAGTGTATTGTATGCGTGATGCAAATTTCGCCATCAGCAGAATATGCACGTAAAACCGCGTAGTGTTCTGTACGTGCACATTTAAATCTTGTGCACTATTTAGTTCTTCCACAAGGTGGCAACAGTGATCCAGGGCTGTTTATTCTCAAGGTAGTTGAAGACAAAACGGAAGAGACCGAAACGAGTGCAGGTCAGAACGTCCCCGCATTTGTATAATTGTATCCTTAAAGAGTATAAGGATTGGTATACGGTTGGTAATTGTGGCGAGTGATTGCGTAGTGATTCTTCTTCGTTGTCGTCCTTCACACCAGACCACCTGCTTTACTGCTCTGTACTGACTCTTGTAGGCCGGGAGGGGTAGTGCAAGTTGTTGTAATGCACGCGTTCATCTCAAATGGAGTATACTTTGAAAGGCTATGCGTACGACTGCATTCATACGCTAGCGCAGGCTTAATGCTTGTGCAGTGGCTTGCATTTCTCCCAAAGACAGCTCTCTGGTCTTCATGTTGATTTTATAATTTTAAACAACAAATGCAGTCTTTACAGCTGAAACCCAGGACTCAAACCAAGAGTAGAAATTCAGAGATATTAGTTGTTTTAAATAATCAATTTAACGGTACGCCTGGGTAACAAGAAACACCTGTCATGTTCCAATATTTTTGATCACTTGAAAAAATGTGCTATGTTCTAAGTTGTTTAATGAATCTAGATGTAAATATTAGGAAATGAAAGCTGAAATTTTGATCTATTATCTCATATTCATCTTTTGATCTCAAACCCAAATGATTTTTGGTGTTTACCCCCCAAAAAACAAAAAAATAACTGAATTGGTCTTGCCATTCTAATAATTTTGGAGGGGATTGTTGATGTTACTTTAAGCTTTGGCTTTTAATTGCTTAATAAATTCTTGTTTTATAAATACTATTCAACTTTCATAAAGTAATTATCAGTAATATTTAGGGTACCAAATTACTTTTTTGTTGTTGTTGTTAACCTGTCTGCCAGCCAGCTAGTTCTCTCACTAACCGTAAACATTAACAGAGTAAAGCTGTAGCTAAGTTTTCAGGACAGAGGGTTTTGCAGTTTCTTGGTAAACAGACAGCTGCACTAAGAGAGAGGGAAAATAGGGGTTGGTTATGGAAAGACTGTTTATTGCTATTATAAAATATAAATGATAAAAGAAAGTAACTTCTTTTGTGGATGTTAACCTTTAATTTGTCATAGTTTATTAAAGAAATCTATTTTAGTGTTGGTTAAATTGCTGTCGAGTTAGAGGAATAAAACAATTCAGGTTTCTTTTTGTAACGTCTTTCATTAATACCCCGTAATGAGAACATAGGGCTGTACCAACCTATCAAGATGATCTTTTTTTCCCACCCTGAACCCATTTCTGTGTCTAATCTTGGCACCGGTTTATAAAAATCTGTCTCCCCACCTGCGTGAAACAGTTGTCTCTGGCTGCACCAGCCTGCTGTACACTACACACACTCGTTTTCCGGATGCGTTGGTTGGGTTTTAATCACCATCATGGGACCAATTAACACCACTTTTTTGGGGGGATGTGAATCTGGCTCTCTGCATTTTGGCTAATTGATATCATGTTTTGGGGGACCAGTCCTTCACTCCCTCAGTAATAGATCTGCTTTTGAAATTGTGCTTTCCCTGACTGTAGAAACAGAGATAGTGGCAGCTTCTCAGTCGTCACATCATCTGCTCATAGACAGGCAAAGTGGTAGCAAGCGGGGTGGTGGGCTTCATTCATAGGGCAGCGTCATGCCTCCTCTTAATATCTGTTTTCAGATGTTTCTGAGATTAACAAAGTAAGTATTGAGTCCTATTGCATACTTGTTGCAGTGAAATTAACTATCTTTAACATAAAAAAATTCCGGTAGAGATTCTCTATGATTTTAACCTGAACATAAAAGACAAGACATTTTATATTATGGTAAGCATGTAAGGATTGTCTAATGAGAGGAATGTGTATGTATAAGATATGCAGCATAGCTTATCTCCCTGTGTTGGAGGATGTCGAACATTGTGCCATTCAGAGACAGCATGATTCAGGGACTGGACTGAAAGCTCAGAGAGACTTATCAACAGATACAGATTCCTGAATGCCTGTACTGAGAAATGCATCTCTGTCTAAAAAAGCATGCCCACATTCTCTGTCGTCTAATTTTGGCTGCTGACACGGATTGAAATGGGTGACGTAGCTGTATTTCCCAGCTATCGTCGAGCAAGATTATGCTTGCAGTGTTGGATGACAATTTTTCTTGACCCGACCTTTAACCAGTTTGCATAAAACAATGCACTACAGACACATAGGAAACAAGACTTCCAAGCAATCTCTGGCTTTCCCGACATCAATAGCTTATCTGTATTCTTGTAGCAGTTAAAGCGTCATCAGAAAATGAATTCCTTTATAGAAATCCTAGCGGTTTCTCTTCCGTAATCATGCAGCTGATTTGTGACGCACATTTCTTAATGTTTATTGAAACTTCAGAACTCAAAGAAATGTTAAATACCACAAAATAACTAGCCACTTTATTAAAATCTTTGCACAATGTTGATAATTGGAAGTACATTTACAAAGGGTTTATTAACAGATGCTTACATTTCTAGGCTAGGCCTCATTTACCTTGTTCTATAATCCTCTTGAATAGTTTGAGCATTTCTAAGTGTTGGTGTTCGTCATAGCTAATTCCTGCTTATTAGTTAGTTACAGCTACCAAACTGGAAGGTAGACAATGAGCACGTTTCTTCTGAGACACGTGAAGCCAGCCACTGAATCTTTTCAAACTGCTTTGGCAAACGTCATAAGGGAACTGACAATTGGAAGCACACATTTGTGTGAGCTAACATGTATATGCAAGGTGGATCATTTACATATATGTGAGCTAACCGATGGCTATGATTGGCTAGTGTCAAATAAATGAATGCAATATCAATTAAACGCAGCAAAATTCGGAAGAGCTTGCAATTCAACGTCATGACAAAACACATTCAGCCAAAGCCCTCCTCGATTCGCGTGCGTCGAACATGAGTACAGCTAAAAGGTCACATTTACCATCACTGCGAAAGTGGTTTTAAATGACCATAGCCAGATGAAACCTTTCATAAATCATTTCCTGTATGTAGTGTTCCTGTATATATTGATGATACCAATTAATGGTGATTGATTTGATTGACAGGAGTCTTCAGGTTTACCAGGAGACAGGAATCAAGCACAGTCGTCTATTGGACGAGCAGAAAGAGCAAGAAGGGGCAGATGGTCTCGGTGGGCCTCTACGTTTTTCAAATCCCTGCATCTTCTGGCTCCACTCCAACATGGATGGTATGATGGATTCTCCTGTCTGTGTTCATTACCCAAAGCCATGGATGATGATGACCACTTTCTTCTCAATATTTTTTCCTGTTGTTGTCATCACTGCCTTTCCACTTGTAGCTTTAGATGAGAGGCTGGACAAGCGTGTGGATGAGATGCTGTCTTTAGGGCTGATTAAGGAGCTGAAAGATTTCCACCAGCGCTTCAATGAGAAAAAAATCCAGGACAACAGGTGATTACCTGTGAATTCTGTTGCTATAGTCAGCATACCTGGGGGAAGCTCCGGGGTTTCACTGACATGACATCATTTAAGTATCCTTTCAACACGTACTTAAAGCTGATCTGACACAGATCAGATATTGTTGCATGTGTGTAAACAACTTTGGCCACTTGCAAATAAGGTTCTAAATCTGAACCATATCTAATATCTGGTCATTTGACTCACATCTATATGCTCACATCCAGTTTTCCTGTTAATCCAGTATTGTGTTTAAACAGTATGTTAATAGAGAGTGCAAAGGCGGCGCATTGAGACAAACATACTCTTTAACCGACAGTGCAAGGTGCCATGACTTATGAGCACACAGATATTGAACAGATAGTGAATTGAGCATGCAAACAAAATGTTTACAAGCACTTTCTCTTTTACCTTTCACTTATACGGGCTACTCTGTGCCTGCAAGTCAGACTGAATTTTGAGATTTGAGAGTATGTATGACACATATTCCCAGGTTTCCTTCAACCAATCAAAAGACATATATTCACTGGTCTCCCTCAACCAATCCCCTTCCATCTGGAAACACAGACCATGATCTGATTCAAAGTATTCAACCATAAAATAAATAAATAAATAAAGGACTGTCTACAAGGCAGTCATCAGGATTCAATGCCAATTTAAAATTAAAAGTAAGATCCAAAGATGCTAACCACGATGAGCAGAATAATTACAATGGAACGACTGTCTTTTCTACAACCATGGTGATGCTTCTGTTAAATGCTGTTAGCCGAGAAGGGGAATGATGTAAGCATGGAAATCAAATATGGGTCAGGTCTTAACTATATGTAAACGGGCAGAACATCAAAAAATGTTACATCTATATAAAAATATTGTAATTGTCCATCAAGGCCCTTGATGTGAAGGCAGCCTTACCGGTTCACCCAAATCTGGAAGAAGGTCATGGTGTTCTTAAAGTAGTCGTAAAACTTTTTATTTTTTTTATTTTTATTTTTTTTTAACAATCAGAGAAATGCATGAATGAGCACTTAAGCAAGCTGAACCTGTTTTCTGGGATCATGGTGTTTAACATGTCCCAGCCTGTCGCTGCCAAACTCTTCTTGCATAATGTAAAGGGAGGGAGTGAACAAGTGCTTAAGCTGCATTTCCTTTGAAGGGATGAGAAGAAACCTCCCTTTAAAACACTAAAGCATTATAGGCACCTTTTTGCTTATTTAGGTTCAGAAGATTCAGATTTTTGGCCAGCATGACTGAGAGTTGAATTATTCCAGAACTTCCAGAAGTGCAAAAAAAAAAAAAGAAATATACTCAGTGTGTTATTTTATTTAGTTTTTGTTGTTTTTAGCGTGAAGGGTAATCTGCTCATCTATATATGGTATCAATTGGCAGGTAGTTAGGCTTGGTCTCATTTGACACACTGTGTCATGTGTCATTGCTGTGGTAATGTAGTCGGGGTGCATGGACCAGAAGAGCACATTTAATAGTGCCCTTTTCCACTGTGCAAATATCCACGAACTGGAATTGCTTTACTCACTGAGCATAGCTGAGATTTGAATATTGGTCACTCATTCAGGAACCAACAGGACTGAAGTGTGGGGCAGCCGCTGTGTGTGTGTGTATGTGTTGTGTATAAATTGCTGATTAGTTGACGTTGCTTATTGTTAAATGGTACCCTTATATAACGCTTTTATGCAAAGCGCATTAAACTGTGTCCCATTCACACACCAATGGTAGCAGAGCTGTCATGCAATTTGGGGTTCAGTGTCTTGCCCAAGGACACTTCGGTATGTGGAGTCACCTGAGCCGGGAATCGAACCGCCAACCCTACGATTAGTGGACAACCCTCTCTACCACCTGAGCCACAGCCGCCCCAGTGTCCCTAGTCAGTATTTGGATTGCAGCCAAAAGGAGCGGTTAACCCAGTGGCTGACAAAACAGAAATTTTAATCCACTTTTCCCACATTGAACTTGGTGACTTCATTTGTGTGCAATAATAATAATGATGTCACTAACTGCTGTTATTGTGACAGTTCTGGTTCTCTCTGAAATTTCCAGAAACCCAGTACATGTTGGTTTCTGTTTGATCCTATTTTTTTGAATGTATAGATGAACTTGGCTGAGCCTTTACGTATGTCGAGAAGTCCTTGTGGAACTATGGTAGGAAACAAAATGTGACCTTTGATATGCATTTTGCTTACATCTCCTCTGCAATGCAACTACCTACCTACTTAACTGTATTAAGATTTGTACATTTAAAAAGCTGCTAAATCTGTATCTAGATCTGGATATGTATCAGAGAATCTTGGCTCTGCATTTGCAAATAAAGAAATTTCTCTTTCAGGATTGTGCTTTGAGCAGTAACTGTGTTTGTTCTCTGGTTTAATATTGCGCATGGCTTCAGCTTTGAACATGCTGTTCTGTAGCAGAGTTGAGTAAGTGCCTGGCTGCACAGCCAACTTTTAGAAGAAGAGAGACATTGATCATTGGAAAATGACAGAGGAACAGGAACAGAAAGCAGAGTCTTGAGTAAGGATGCAAATTTTGGCATGATCCTTTGACTGTAAACTGTTTGGTAGCTGTTACTGAAGGTATGTTCACACATACAAAACTGTCCAGATAACATTCATTTTCATTGAGAGCTGGCGACTTCCAGTGAAATGAGCGACAGCGACCGTTTGAGATGAGATGTGGGCATGTCCAGAGACCCGACATAGTTGAGAAAAGTTGAACTTTCTGCAGATTTAGAGCGACAAATGGGAGTGAAGACAGTAGAGCGCACGTTATCCGTGATCCGCCATGCTGCCTGCGAATTGTTTCGTGGACCCAGACAGACTGTTTTTACAGCGTATAGATGGCCGCAATGGAAAAGCGCACACACTGCTTCTTCATCTCATAGGATATGATGTATATACACTGGTGAATTTTATATATAAACGCTCTTCCTCGAGAATGTTTCATTTTAGCGGCACGAAAACTGACGTTGTGAAAAGTGGAATGCTAGATGTGCCACACACTGACTATGTTTTCATGGACAGCAGTAGTCTAATTACTGACCTTATTCTACCTGTGGTTAAGGTGTTTACTTAAGATGTTTTTAGAATACTCCTTTTATGTTCCCGGTTTACATGATCTAGAACATAGATCGAATAACGGCACACGTCATTACGTTCCCACGTCACGCCGTCCGACGTTCCCCCCAGAATTTCACGTATCAACATACAGTTCGTCTTCGTTATGGTACCGTATACAGTTTTGGGTGTTTCATTTTTCATTTTACGAAAGCCTCCAGTTAATTATTTGTCATGCTATACGTATTAATAGACGACTGTTTGAAGCCGTGGGCTGCGTCTGAAACCGTGTACTTACCTGCTATATAGTAGCTGAAATACATGTATTTAATAAGTAAGGACGCAGCCGTGCTTTCTTGTTTGCCGTCAAACGGTTGAGCACTGCTGTGTGTGTATGCATCCTGTCACAAAATGTGGTGAAAACTCCCACACGATTTTTATAGTGTGATTAAGGCATGTACATGTCTGTAATGCACTTCCATAATGTGACTAAAACAGGAATATGCCACACGTCTTAATTCGATTTGTGTTTACTTTGAGTAAAACTTTAGTCAGATTAAGGTAATCAGTAATCACTTTTTCCATGGTAGTTTCTTAGTCAGAGTATCGTCTTAATCGGGTTAATATCGGATTATTGTTTTCCATGTAAACGTACTGACCGATGACTGTTACAGTGCAACCAGTGGTAGGAACACCTATTGGCAGCTTCATAG
>JAOUWY010000047.1:10723001-10736001 GCA_025728095.1 Prietella phreatophila | reverse complement strand
TAATGGATCTTGTATAGTAGCACTACATGTATTGTTCTCTGCTCGATATATCGCTTTGCTTATTGTAAGTCGCTTTGCATAAAAGCGTCTGCCAAATGAATAAATGTAAATGCAAATGTACAGGCTTGCTAAAACTGGACACTTAAAGAGTGGATAAAAACATTGCCAGTGCCCACTGTAGCCTCATATTGTTGTTCTTGGCTGACAAGAGTGGAACCCAATGTGGTCTTTTGCTGTTGTAACCCATCCACTTCTACATTCAGTGTGTTGTGTGTTCTGAGATGCTTTTCTGCTCACCACAACTGTAAAGTGTGGTTATTTGTGATAAATATAAGTCGCTCTTGATAAGTGTGACTGCCAAATGCCCTACATGTAAATGTAAAAGTTATTTGAGTTACTGCAGACTTCCTGTCAGCTCCAGTCTGGCCATTTATCTCCAGGCAACAATCAACAACAAGGAGTTTTGTTTTTCACACCATTCCGTCTTAACTCTAGGGACTTTGGTAAATCAATCAATCAATCAATCAATCAATCAATAAAAAATCCTAGGAGATCAGCAGTTTCTGAAAAACACACCAGCCTGACTGGCAACAACATCCGTGCCATGGTCAAAGTCATTAAGATCACATATTTTCCCCATTTTGCTGTTTGTAACAAGCAATATAGCATCCATACTGTATTCCTAGCACATATAAACTTACTGTATCTGCAAATAACCAATACATTTATAACACCTCACTGAGCCAATCTTCCTCCAAAATATTCTGATATATAAAAAATTCTGGAGGCCAAAAACCGAATGGAAACTCTCCAGTTTTTCCAATCAGTATATTCTAATTTTATAGCACTACATGTACTGCCTTAATTTTGAAAGATCACAGTTTAACTGTTAATAATACTCACCATGACAAGATAGCTAAACTGGGCATATCTAAGGGTTTAACCAGGTCTTCATAAAGAGAATGACATGTACTTTGAGGTTTTGCTGTATCATGCAATTTATTATTTATTATTTTAAAAAATGGGCTTCAAAGCAGATTTTGGATGACTTCAGGCACTCCTTAGTACATCATCAGCATCTTTTGCAAAATGTCTCTGTTTTTCTAAACCCATTTAACAACTCACTATCACAAATCAAATCTGCACAACACACAAGAAGATGTGTGCAGCCTGGTGGAGCCAACTGCAACATGGCATGATGGATGTTGAAGAGTTGAGACATGTCAACCTCAAGAGCAGACATAAATCATTGAAGAGAGGGTGAAATGACTAAGAAAGAAAGATCATAGATTGAGATGAACAAAAGGAAAGAGACTATTCATTCTATTAAAAATCACATGAAGAGAGTGAAATAATGTAAACAGCAGAAAAAAGATATATCATACTAAATACATAAACGGCCTCTTTTAGAGTTGAGTTGAGCTGGATCAAGTGCTATTCTATAAGCTGCTGAATGATTATGGTGGATCTTGTTAAATTAAAAACAGTTTTTGGTAATTACTTATAATATTTACAACTATACATGCAGCAATATATTTGCAATATACTAGACTCCTATTGAATGTATTCAATGTTTATTTGAATGCTCAACATCAGCTCATTTATATATCATCATTTTTACTTGTATACATGACAGCAAGGGGGGAAATACATGATCTGATACTTCAGTCTGCATTTATTAATTATATGCGGGTCATTTTAATAATCAAAATTGGAAAATCAATTGAAGCACCCATGCAGAGCGACTCAGAATACAGAGAATGTTCCATGAGTGCATATTAACATTACTTTTGACCTTAATTCACCTAATCTGGATAGCACCCAAAGAAAATATGAGAAATGTGCGAGAAGGTGGGCAGCCTTAGAAAGCAAAGCAAACTGGAGGAAACATAGAACACTGTGCAAAGCAAATGTTATACTGCTTTTCACACTTGTCACTGATATGCCAACTGCAAAGAAGATAATCTGGAAGAACAATCAGTACTTGTCCTCATGCACTTTTATCCTCCATCCTCTCCTCTGCATTTGAATAGAGTCATCACTAGTTTCACAAATGGCTTTTTTCCTCTCTTCATCAATTCATCCATTTGTACTCTCTCCATTGTTGTGCAGCTAAGAAGGCACAATGTATTTGTCATTAAGAGAGACTATGAGTAAAAGGCCTCTGGAGGGGATAAAAAAGAAAAATATGGAGAAGCTGAGAGAGACAGAGAGAGATGGCTCCCTAGGCAGCTTTTTTCTCCAGTTAAGCTGGTCCAGACGCGAACCGTCAAACAGTCACTCTTTACAGTTACAAATAAGTCCATTAACATAGCAGAGTCTGCCCTTTGGTAAACAGACGGCAGATTATTTATCCACCTCCTTTCATCTTTACACTGCATGGGGATATGTATGTGTGTGTGTTTATTTTTGGAAATGTCCTGATATTTTACCTTATCTCAAGATATAATATTATTTCAGAGAAGAATTAAGTAAAAAGGTAAAGAGATTTGTCCTAGCCATTACATGGATGAAAGCATCTTTCTGATAGTGTTCTTCTTTTAAAAAATGACGACTAACACCATTCACTACAGTGTAACATTATCAGGCGCAAAGGCAAATTAATAGCAATGTTATGACATTAAAAACATGATATCACAATTTTCTAGACTTTCTAACCCCCAACCCTAAACCTAGAACGAAGCAATAAAGTTGTAAAGTACAAAAACAAACAAACAAACAAACAAACAAACAAATAAAACCCCTAAAAACAGTGAAGTAGCTGTTGTCTTAAAAAAAAGTTTGAAGTTTGGTACAATTAGTAAATTTTTCTGGTTGAAATAGAACATCTCTTCCAGCAACACAGGGTAATTTCAATGTGGTAGAAAGTGACCAGGTTATATTATTGTGTAGAAACTAAGATTAGCAACTAGGAAAATAAATTTAGTAGCTAATGATATTTTAAATGATAATGACACAAGTACAAAAATAAGGCTCAAGATTACACTACTGGCATGTTTAACTGAGTCAAAAGAATATTCTTGACATTTTTGCAAGAGGTCACATTTTAATTAGTGGTGTAGTTGCAAAATGTGGTTGAAGAAGAAGGAATATATTATACAGGGGTGTCAAACGCAATCAACTTAGGGGCCATAAATAAATAAATAAATAAATAAATAAAATAGACCAAGCAGCAGGCCAGATATGGCTTATATTTATATTTTGTTGAAAAAAAAATGTGATGCTGCTGTGACTGAAACTAGTCATTGCTTCATACAAATAAATTCATACTTCATATAATAGGTAACATGACTTTAAGCATCAAATAACTAAAAGTAAACATAACCATGAATAACATTAAATTAACTGCCCAAACTATTCAAGCGTTTATCAGGTTTTAAGGCTTATTTTGTTATCTATTTGCTACTACTTGAAACCTGGTTTCTTTTTTTTTGATGCAAGTTTATAAGTATTTGGGTTCAACTCCTGAGTTGCTGCAACTCTGAACGAAGGTGCTAGTCTGTAAGTTGTGATCTGTGAGATGTTTCATTTATCTTCATGACGGAGAACAGCTGTTCACACACATATGTGCTACCAAATGCACAACAAACGGGCAAATTCTAGGCAGAGCAGTGGCATAGTTTCTGGGATAAAAGCATACAACTGTCCAGCCTTGACTAAACCGTACTTTCAAGTTCAAGTTCAAGTGGTTTTATTGTCATTTCAACAATATACAGCTGGTACAATACACAGTGAAACGAAACAACGCTCCTCCAGACCATCGTTCTAAAGAAAACAACACACTAACCATATGAGACCACACAGAACTAAATAAGATCTACACAAAGTGCATGTGCAGACATGTGCTAACAGCACAGGACAGTACAACACTACTAAAACAGGACAAAAGGCACAGTAAGTGACAGTGTAGTGCAGAACAGTACACAGTTTTAGTGTGGCTGCGTCTGATGTAACAGGTAGTGCATATTTATATATATGTAATATAATATAATATAAAGAGTAACAATATAATTTAAAAATGGTATACATACAAACATAACATGCGAGGACTTAGTTTTCAGCAGATTAGCTTATACCATAGGTAGGAATAGCAGTTATTGTGGTAGTAGCTAGGTAAACTGTATAATAGTGACAAATTAAATACTATATTTTTATGGTACAGTAGCAGCAAAAATGCAACAGAGTCAGTGTAGAAAAGTGCAAATATTACAATGGGAGTGGGGTGGTGTTCAGTTCAGTGTGTGTGTGTGTGTGTGTGTGTGTGCGTGTCTGTGTCAGTGTCAGTGTATATCCAATCTCTGAGTATTGAGGAGTCTGATGGCTTGGGGGATGAAGCTGTTACAAAGTCTGGCTGTGAGGGCCTGAATGCTTTGGTACCTTTTAACAGATGATAGGATGGTGTAGAGTTTGTGTGAGGGGTGTGTGGGGTCGGTTTGTGGATGCAGCGTGTGGTGTAAATGTTTGTGATGGAGGGGAGAGAGACCCATGTGATCTTCTCAGCTGTTTTCACTATCCTCTACAGTGTCTTGCGATCCAATGGTGTCCACTTTCCAAACCAGACAGTGATGCAGCTGCTTAGGATGCTCTCAATAGTTCCTCTGTAGAACCTTTCGAGGATGAGGGGTGGGAGATCGGCTTTTTTCAACCTTTGCAGAAAGTAGAGATGCTGCTGGGCTTTCTTGGTTATGTAGCTGGTGTTGACGGACCAGGTGAGGTTCTCTATGTCAGGTAAACACCAAGGAATTTGGTGCTCTTGATGATCTCCATGGAGGAGCCATCGATGTTCAGCAGAGAGTGGCCGCACCGTGCTCTTTTGAAGTCAACAACCATCTCTTTTGTTTTGTCTACATTCAGAGACAGGTTGTTGGCTCTGCACAGTCCATTAGCAACTGCACCTCCTCTGTTTATGCTGACTTGTCGTTCTTGCTTATGAGACCCACCATGGTCGTGTCATCTGCAAAATTGATGAAGTGATTGGAGCCGTGCCTTGCTGCACAGTTGTGAGTCAGCAGAGTGAACAGCAGTGGTCTGAGCACACAGCCCTGAGGGGCCCCATGCTCACTGTGGTAGTGCTAGACATGCTGTTCCGATCCAGACTGACTGAGGTGTCCCAGTCAGGAAGTACATGATCCAGTTGCAGATGGAGGTGTTCAGGCCCAGTAGGTTCAGGTTTCCAATCAGATGCTGAGGAATGATTGTGTTGAATGCTGAACTGAAGTCTATGAACAGCAAAGTATGAACGTATCCTTCTTGTCCAGGTGGGTGAGAGCCAGATGTAGGTTGGTGGAGATGGCATCATCTGTTGAGCGTTTGGTATGATACGCAAACTGCAATGGGTCCAGTGAGGGGCCTCACAAGCCTCTTGTAGCATTTGATGGATGATGAATGATGGATGTGAGTGCAGTAGTCATTGAGGCAAGACACTGAAGACTTCTTTGGCATGGGGACAAGAGTGGTAGCCATGAAGCATACTGGAATGATGGCGCTGCTCAGGGAGATGTTGAAGATGTCATTGAAACCATCTGCTAGCTGGCCTGCGCATCCTCTGAGCACTCTGCCAGGAATGTTCTCAGGTCCAGCAGCCTTCCGTGGGTTGATTCTGTGTAAAATGTTCCTTGTGGTTACACGCAGCATCTTTTTGTTGGGAGGGGGGTGGTCATCCTCGCTGTCACATAATTCTGTGCCTCAAACCAAGCATAGACGTTGTTTGGTGCATTTGGAAGGAAGGTATCATTATCACAGGAGGATGATGTTGTCTTGTAGTTGCTGATTACCTGAATGCCCTGCTGCTGGCTCTGGATTTTCTGTCATGTGCGTGGTTTGCCACTCTGATGGCCCGGGACAGTTTGGCCCTCGCTGTTCTTAGCAGAGGTCCTCAGCATTACACGCACCTGTGCAGTGATCCATGGCTTCTGGTTGGAATGTGTGGTGATGGTCTTGGAGACACTTACGTCATCAATGCAGTTGCTGATGTAGCTGGTCACTGATGCCGTGTATTTTTCCAGCAGATCATCAGGAAGGTTGGTCGGTGCATAATTTCTGTATTTTAAGTGTCTGAACTAGGTAAACATGAACACCGGTTTCTCTGATGTCCATATGCTGTAAAAACAAACAAACAAAAAACAACAACAACAAAAAAAAAGCCTAAAGCACAAAAAATAGCACCACTTTGGATCTGGAGAGGCCGCTGTGTGCTACTGCCATGCCACCATCTTGGATCAATTTTGAACACTTTGCCTTTAGATTGACTGCTAATGAACGAATCCTGTACTTTTTTGATAATAGGGAACAATGCTGCTGTTTAAACCGTTACTAATTTAGACATCCAGACAGTGCACTGGATCAACTGTCTTGTGTTTGCGCATATGTGGGTGAGAGGAGGTGGGGTGACAGAAACCTGATGTTTAGCATGCAGCATGTTGGCAAGGCTTTTTGGGACTTGTAGTTCAGTGTGGCACAGGCAGTATGGAAGCGGGCCAATTTAAAACTCATATCAGTGCGTATCAGTTACCTATATTTATCTCATATCAGTTATCTATATTTAGCCCTGCTCCATGTATGAGTGCCCAAATTTTGCATATGACTTCAGAATCTCACCGTGTATATGTCTTTCAAGTTCTCACGACTCCATGCACCAGACCCCAAGTTTCCCAACACTGGTCCTGGAGTACCTCCTGTCCTGCACATTGTCTTTGCCCCACTCCCAATACAATTGATTCAACTAATTAGCTAATTAACAGCTCTTCATAAGATGAAGTGGGTGTGTTAGATCAACGAAAATGATAAAATGTGCAGGACGTTGGGAAGCTGTACATTAGAGTAAATTAGGCCCTGCCGCACAAGAATTGATTTGCATCTGGTGTCCAAATAAGGTTTTACAAATGTCAGCATGATTTTCATAATAATTGAAGTCCACACACCAGTTTTGTGAAGATATGGCATAAATTGTAGCACTTTGTGCTTTGACCCCTAAGAAAACATCTGACAATGCAGATTCTGATGTAACACACTCTATTAATGTAATTAAATAGATAGGACAACAGAGGGTGTGGATCACACACACACACACACACACATACACACACTCACACACATACTGACTGAGACATCTTTAAATGTACAGTCATCTATGTAAGTCTGAGTCACTGTCCAAACCTGTTCTACTGCAGTAATGAAATGATACACTTTACTATATTCTATATTTACTATTCAATAAAACATTTTATACAGCTGAGGCAAATTCAGTCTGTGTGAAGATTTTAAGTGAAGATTCCACCTTAACGGTTAATACATTTTCCTGATACCAATCTGCATATGTTCATTCTGCTCCTATCACCCCAATAACTGACAGAAACTAGTACAAACACCAACAAGATCTCATAAAAAATACCACTAAAACCCTCCAGAGAGCTCAGCTTTGGGTAATGGTCATTTGATATGATTATGAAGTGTTTTTAAGCAGTGTTTTTGACTGACTCGAACTCAAATGTGGGTCTCTGTCATGGCAGCACAGGTCTCTAACACAATGTGCCATCATCCTTTGCTCCATAATTACTTAACATGTTCTGCCCTAGTAGGGCTGATTTAGTAATTCAAATATATGTGCTGTTTTAGCATGTTTTTGTAATGAATTAATGAAAATAACCTTATTAATAGGCGTCAAATAATCCTAAATCAAATATGATTCCCTATTTGAAGCTACTGCTTATGATAATGATAATCTTTATTGATCAATATCATCATTATAATGAGAGTCTTTATTGATCACATATGCATATGCACAGTGAAATTCTTTTCTTCACATACCCTAGCTTGTTAGGAAGTTGGGGTCAGAGCGCAGGCTCAGCCATGATACAGTGCCCCTTGAGCAGAGAGGGTTAAGGGCCTTGCTCAAGGGCCCAACAGTGGCAGCTTGGCACTGCTGGGGCATGAACCCCCGATCAGTAACCTAGAACCTTAAGCCACCACTGCTCCCATGCCTTTGTAGGATACTGTAGCTGAGGTATGATTCACAAATTTGTAACCGAGACAGAATACAGTGTATACTACTGTGGTAGAAAGCCATTAATCCAGGGGTTTTTGTTGACACCATAAGCAATTTTGAACAGTCACTACAAGACCGCCTTACAAGCAATTCTGATTATTCAACTATGCAATTACACTATGTAAATATTTTAATATATTGTGCTATGTAAACTGTTTAAAGACATTTAATTATACAAATCAGCTTCAAGAACATATGCATATACAATCTATACCCAGCACTTGGTACACTGCACTTGTTCAACCCTTGCCGAAGGCCACTTGTGCTCATAACTGTCACCTGAAGGATTCTGCCATTTTTCTATAGCAAGCAACATTTTTCTTGGTTACCAAGTTGATGTATTATACCTCAAGCTTCAGTGTACTCAGATGCTGTACAATTCTTTTGAAAAATAAATGATACATGCCAAAGAAAAAGCAAGAGAAGAGCAAGAGAGGTCTCTTCAGCAAGAAAACAGAAACTGAAACATGATTAAGAAAAGTAGAGTCAATGAAAGGAGAATATCAGCCATTATTCACTTCTGTGCAGTATTTTTCACACCCATGGCTTCAGAGTTCATGCTATTACAAGCTCGCAGCAGAAGAAATGAAGCGTTCATTTAGAATTATTATTATTATTTTATCTTTTATCTCTTTTATATTACAAAGGAAAAATATTTAGTATTAAAAACATAAGTCCTCCACAAAGATCATATACTATAAGCCATGCATTATGTGTTAAAAGAAACATTTAGCACCAGTTAAAAGTCTGGTTGTATTAATAAGCAATCAAACAAACAAGATAACCACTAGTGACAGTCATGATGTGACAGTATTAAGTAGTATTTTATATAGAACTTTGTGTTGACATACACCTATCATTCCCTAGAACCTTCTCAGTAAGTTCCCTCACCAAGATATCAGTTTCTGCCAAGAGTGAGGCTCTGACCAGCTCAATCACAGAGGGGTTGATAGCTGCATATTGGAGTGATTGCTCCAAGGCAGTTACAAAATGGATAACTGGATGAAGTGGTACAATCACACATACAATGGCCAAGCACCAAATGCAGTCACACTGATGACATTCTGGTGAGGTTTGAAGACAATGCCTCAAGTACAATCAATTTGTATGTCTGAACACTGTGCCTGTGTCTAGTAAAACTACCGGTGATATGATAAAAGAATAAATAGTAAGCACAATGAAAACCTGCCCAGCGCCATGTGGAAGAGAACATTCAGTGATATGGACTGTCAACATCCTGAACAACCCAATTAGGACTGCTTCAATATTAAGATTGTCTCTCATGGCCTGTTTGGAACCTGCCTGTGATGCCTGCAAACTCGTAGATGCCAATTCAGATGAATTTCCAGATGTTGTTGAAGCCGGAGTTGAGCACTGCCATTCAGAGTCAGATTCTCCGGCTATTAGGAGCAAGCATCGGTTTCAGGATCAATGATTTCTACTGAGCTATGTCTAATGCTAGGTTATACACTCACTTGGAAAGAGACTCGGATCAATTTCTCAGCTTTTTTCTCTACTTATCAGTCCTTGTTGGCCATTTATGATTAGTAGGTTGCCTTGGCCATGGCATCCCATGGCCATCAGACACTGTGAGGTGAGTGACCGAGAGATGAGTGCAGTACTAAGCAACAGAATAGAACTAGTGGATAGTTCATGAGTAATAAAGACCATACTGTATCTAGCAAGCAAACAAGCAAACCGAGCTCAAGCAAGTATCCACAGAGTTCTGAATGGATCCAAAATACATTGTACAAAAATGTATGTGGATGTGAAGACATGAAAGGAGATATTACGAATCTGTCACCAGCTTTGGAGGACGGGTTACCTATAGATTCTACCACACTTATAAACTGTTACATAGATAGCTCCAAGGTCTACATGAGGTCTGATATTAGATGAGAAGAAGAAAGGGAACAATGGTCCATGAAAGGTATATGTTTCCATGCACAAGAAGGTATCAATGTGATTATCACCACTGCAGGTGGTGAAATCAAATCACCATTGAATTATGATTTCTGCTAGAATAAAAACAGTTGCCCCAAAGGGTAATTTTTCTCATAGTTAACACATGCTATGTGATTTACAACACACCACATAGCCCCCATATCTCATCTCATAACATTCGTACTGATTTTATATGTAAATGTAACATATGTAGTATAGGTAAATGTATTGATTAATTTTGATTAAACTCCCTGTCAACCACAAATTGGTTTTGTCAGGTTCTAATAAATTTAACACTGTATATTATACTTTATACCATAGTTCTATACAAAATATTCACACGAGTCTCTCTCAACGTTCTTAATGAGTAGGTATTGTTGGAAAGAAATTATACAAAACTAATACAATTTAGCCAACAGACTTTCATAAAGTATGTACACATGTGGACAGCAGAAACTGAAGTCAATTATGGTTATTTTGCTCTCAATCATTCTCTCACAAACAAACAAGCTCACATGCAAATACACACACACACACACCCACATGCACACACATACGCACTAATGCAAATACAAACAAGCCTACCAAATTTCAAGAGAAAACGCAAAGTAAATCAAAATGGAGCTTATTCAAGACATAACAAATTGTAAAATAAAGTACATGTATAGTATATTCTTTGATATAGCACATGCTACGTATATATTTCCACCTCCACCCTGTGTGCACGGATTTTGCATTTTCTACCGGTGCTTCGGGTCTTTCCTCCTCCAGTCCAAAGACATGCACTGTAGGCTGATTGGCATTTCCAAATTGTCCGTAATGTGTGACTGTGTGTGATTGTGTCTTGCGATGGGTTGGCACCCTATCCAGGGTGTCCTCAGCCTTGTGTCCCAGTCACCTGGGACAAGCTCCAGGCTATTTGCGAAAGTGTGTAGGATAAGTGATACAGAAAATGGATGGATGATGTGCGATCATATACCTAAGAAAAATTATGTGTGCATTACGTGTGCATTAAAATACTTTCTATGCATATCTTCTTGATTTCATTTCTATTTCTGAATGTAAGACCCACCCCTATGTACAAATTTTTAATAAAGTGCCAATTATCACACATGCATATGCACAGTTGCACACAGCATCTCTTTGAAATATCCCTTTAATGAGTGAATTTATAGATTTTATGTGTGCATCTATTGTCCCAATTACATTCAGAAAACTTGCAATGGTGTGAAATCCCTCATTATTGTTGTTTTTTTCACTGTCTTATTTGAAAATGAAATGTTTTGAAGCATGAGTTTTATGAATGCATGTACGATGTGTCATTCAGCCCATAGTTGGTTGAGAAATGTATCCAATTGCTCGATGAATGCTTGTGGCAAGGACTTGAGTGTGCACAGAGACTATACTACATTTTGTTTGACCTCTAAAAGGTTTCTGTCAACGTTCAATGAAAATTGCACTGGGCAAACTAAGTGACTGATGAGCCACTCATCACCCTCAACTAAGAGGTTCTTGTGCTCTTAAAAACACATTCTCAGCCAAAGCTTGCTGTGCCAAATCTTCAAGCAAGAAACCATAGCCTGCATCGCCCCAATCGATCTTTAGAATGTGCCTTTAATATGATTTTACTTTGCAATTCATCTGCGTCACCTGTCTAAACCTTGGTTAGCATTTACAGTCAATTATGCTGAAGTGTTTGACCATATGTAAAGGAGCTTATCATATTCAGTTTACCCGTGGTAACACTTTTATGCACTAGGCATTTCTGCATACACATGATCAGGAGTAGTTCTAAATATACACACATCCTCACACATGAGAATAACTTGATAGATCACATTCTACAGTATATATAGAAAGGCATAGGCATGGGCATGGTTTACACACAAAACTACTGTATATGTACAAAAGGCTGAGAAAATGAGACCCTAGAAGAGCAGTTTCTTGACTACAGAAACTATTCAAATTCTTGTATAAGCGCTAATCATTTCCACACTTGACTATTTCCACAAGGACTCTCTCTTTGCTGACTCTCTACTTGCTTGCCTTTCATATGCCATGTCTCTTCTACAGAGTGTTCAGAGTGCTGCTGCTAATCATCTAACTCATAACCTCTTATTTCTCTCATGGTACTACCCAACTCGGGTCACCTCTCAAGCTTCCTTCATTAGCAGCTCTTGTACAAAACCCTTGTTCCTGCATTCTGGGCCTCAACAGATTATGCAGCACTAAATACTGTTCACATGGACCAATTTCAGGTTATGATTCTTTAGACATTCTCCAAGCAGTGAACTCAGTTGGTTGTACTTTTTTAAGTCCCACTGGATAAGAGTGTCTACCTAAGTACTAAATGCTAACGTAAATAGAAAATGTCCAACTGCAAGTAAGAAAAGACACAACAGTAATGCAGTGACTCATCATATAATATCATATAATAAGGTCGAAGTACTCACCGTAGAGTCACTTAATCAAAGGGAGGAGGCTATTGTTTCTCAGGATGACCACTAATAATATTAACTTGTCATTACCAGATAATTATAGTAGTAATGCTGGGAACACTCTCAGACCCTTGTAGCTGGCTGGACGGATGGATGGATTGATGGAGGAATAGATGGATGCAGAGATAATGAAGAGATTAATTCACAAATGACAGCTACTTAGACATGGATGGATGGATGTATGTATGTATGGATAATATTTACAGGGTGTCCCAAAAGTCTCCATACAAAGGGGAAATTAACACTTTTTACCAAACTGTAACACACCTGGAGCTGTCTCTATCCACTCACGATGAAGTAGTGATAACACATCTAACATTATGCATGCAATTAAATGTCCTTGCTGTAACATGGGCTATCAAGCTGTGCTGCAACTGATGAAGAGCTTTTCAAATAAGTGAAAATTTTGATTGTAATCTAACAAATTAAAGTTAGTGTCTATGTGTACAACAAACGGTGTGTGTGTGTGTGTGTGTGTGTGTGTGTGTGTGTTTAAGTATGTATGTGTGTAAGT
>JAOUWY010000047.1:10703870-10715734 GCA_025728095.1 Prietella phreatophila | reverse complement strand
TGCTCCTTTGCGTTGAAAGGAGCCAGTTGAGGTGGTTCGGGCACCTGGTAAGGATGCCCCCTGGGCGCCTCCCTAGGAAGGTGTTCCAGGCATGTCCAGCCGGGAGGAGACCTCGGGGAAGACCGAGGACTAGGTGGAGAGACTATATTTCCACACTGGCCTGGGAACGCCTCAGGATCCCCCAGTCAGAGCTGGTTAATGTGGCTTGGGAAAGGGAAGTTTGGAGTCCCTTGCTGGAGCTGCTACCCCCGCGACCCAATTACGGATAAGTAGTTGAGGATGGATGGATGGATGGAAAATAAAGGCTTTTTAATCATTTCAATTGGACGTGTGCCTTGGATTACCTTCTTTGGATTACATTTTTTCCCCACCAAAGAGCACCTTCTTTGAACCAATGACAGCTGACGTCAAAGTTCTGACAGTGTCAGAAAATATTTATTAGAATCTCAGTGTGAGAACAGTGCTATGATGCTTTTCTAAAAGCTAAGAGGACAGCATATGTGAAACTCAGTTGACAGCTAGAAATATGGTAGTGGCAATGGCAAAACAAAAAGGAGACATGCTGATTGACAAAGGAAAAAACGTATTACTTTAAGCTTTTAACGTATTACTTTAAGTTTACGCGGATTCATGATTTAAGCAGAATGTAGTAAATTTCTTTAAGTCTAGGTAGAAGAGCTTCATCATATAATCTGACATGGAGAACATGTTGTTATAGATGCTACACGGATTTCGTCACAAGTACTACTAAACATCTAACAGAAGCTTTAACCCGCACACTGAGCCAGTGCACTTTGTATGTTTATCATTAACACAACTAATTCCCCTTATACACAACACACACACACACACACACACACACACACACACACACACACACACACACACACTTTCTGTCACTCTAATTGACCCTGTATGCATGTGTATGAATAAAACATACATTTTACGATGATTTACCTGAATATGGCAGATCATTTCTATAATGATCTATAATTGGAGCTCTGTGCACCAATTGCTATTTAGCTTATGACCTTTTTTTAAACAGGAGGGTCATGGTGGCCAGGAGACAAAGAGACCGAAAACTTTTTTTAGGTTATTACTGAGATTACATAAATCACACCTGTATGTCACCTCAGAATAAGTGCTACCATCTCAGATGCAGATATTAAAAGCATTGAGATTTAATACAATTGATTAGATACAATCTCTGAGCGATGAGCTAGACAAAGCCACATGAATACAGTCTTCCTTTCTAACTGAGATGCAGACATTGCACAAAATCACCCAGATTACAGTAAACAAATATATCAGCCAATATCGCAAAACAGTTAAGTGCTAAAACATTACTGGATCTTATTCCAAAATCAACTGTTGCTTAAAGTAAGGCACAAATATAATATCATGAGACCTATAGATGTTTTCACAATCTACAATATGCAATATATAACTTGCAGGAATCTCGTCTCCGAGTGTAAACATCAAAACATCAGTTTTGATTATGGTTTTGTTGTCTGCTCTTTCATGTAATCTGTATATTGATTAGGCAATTTATATATACTTTTAGGTTCGAAACCATATTTTGGGGAAAAAGTATAATAGATAATGCTAAAGAATCCACTTTTCCACGTTCATTAGATTCAATCTGTACCACGACTGCTGATGATGCAGGGGTGGACTTAGTACTAGGTAAACCTAGGAAACCGCCATGGGCCCCCCAGAAGCCAAGGGCCCCCCCAAAATGCAAATTATATGTATTTTTCATTATTAATGCTAAATAACATGCTGAAAATTTAAATATCGATGTTAAAACACTGAAATTAGGGCCCATAAATCACTAAATCACTGCATATACTGAACGCATCCCTGTCACTGCCACTCAAAGATTAGCTGTGTGAATCTACAGTGCTGGGATCATTACATCTAGCTCAGAGCCTCATTTTATATCTTTCAATGTTATTATTATGACCGCTGGAGGTGCTGTTGCACTTGGTTTATAAAAAATAAATAAATAAATAAATAAATTATGGCACCCTGTCCAGGGTGTACCCCGCCTTGCGCCCAATGCTCCCTGGGATAGGCTCCAGGTTCCCCCGCGACCCTGAAGAAGCAGTAAGCGGTAGAAGATGGATGGATGGATGGATAAACAATCTTATTAATTATAATCTGATTATAATCATATTCCTTTGGCTCATGAAACAGGAGATTTTAGCCCTAATCTTTTTTTCAATTGAATCTCATGTAGAGATACTACAGAGATCATACAATCTCTGTTCAGATTTTCTTTAACTATGGGATGAAAACAGACACGACCAATTTGTAGCAAGTTTTAATGATGCTGTAGTAAAACTTTAATGAATGGCTTTAATAAGTAAACTAAACATATTAAAACATGTTAAGCTTATAGCCTGTGGCTAAGAATCATGTGTATTTGTCGTTTGTGGAATGTGGGTGTATTTATTCTTATACACAGCTGTATGAGAACCTTTATTTTTCATTCTGTGTGTATGCATTATGTATTACTACATATATACAACTAGCTTTGTGGTGTACTTCATCCTTCAATGCAACATGACCATTTTAATTTTCAAAATGCCATAAATCTGTACTGAAGCCAAACCATACATACAGTATTATCACAATATGTATTCTGCACTATGTATTCATGTTAGCACTGCTGGTAATTTAAAAAACTATATGTGTCAACTAGTTTATTGTGGTTAGCACGTTCGCCTCACACCTCCAGGGTCAGGGGTTCGATTCCCGCCGGGGACATGTGTGTGCAGAGTTTGCATGTTCTCCCCGTGCTGCGGGGGTTTTCTCCGGGTACTCCGGTTTCCTCACCCAGTTCAAAGATATGCATGGTAGGCTGACTGGCGTGTATAAAGTGTCCGTAGTGTATGAATGGGTGTGTACGTGTGTATGTGATTGTGCCCTGCGATGGACTGATGGACTGCCCCGCCTTATGCCCGATGCTCCATGGGATAGGCTCCAGGTTCCCCTGTGACCCTCAAGAAGGAGTAAGCGGTAGAAGATGGATGGATGGATAGTTTATTGTGCTTATGACCAAATTTTTTTCTTAAAGACAGCTATTAGAATTTACTAGTATAGAATAAAATAAACCAGAATAGAATAAAATAGAAAAGAACAGAATTGAAGTAGAACTGCAGAACTGAGTAGAATTAGATAGAACTGAATACATTTATTGTCATCATATGAGTACACTGTAATTAAATTTGCGTCTTCCATTGTTATAAGAATAGAGCTGTATGTAATAGAAATACAATAATACTACACCTGATATTCTATAACATCTAGTACACATATACTCTATTACTATAAAAACCTTTTGAACCTACTGAAACATAAATTGGAATTGAGTCAAAAAAAATCTAGAAGAATCTGGACTCTTGTTAAGCTTGAAACATTTGCATTCAAGAAAATGGAAATTATGTCAAAAACATAATACACTTTTTTGACACCTATATACAATAAGCAATGCAAATTTTTAATAAATGAAGGTTGTCCATTTGACTCTTGTTCATATTATTAACAATGGCTAATGGCTAGCGATTCGCTACTAAAAAATAATATTGCTGATATTTTTTTTTTCTCAGTGGATCTTTTTTATTCTAACCCTAACTAGCTGTGATCGTTTACATAAAATGTACTGTTTATTATAAAATTCTGGATAAAGAAGGTTATGACTGCCTTAAGCTTTTCTTCATCTTCTTATTGCATACTTTTTTACACACCAAAACTACATCTAAACTACACACAAAAATTAACCTCTATGGGGTAATTCTGAGGAAACGGGGTCAGGTAGCCATATGACCGGCATACCATGCTTCATACTACCACAATTTTGAACAAAGCCTTACAGAACTATCAAGGCTGAAGCGGATTCACATATCCAGCACACATGCCTTCTGTATTTTGTCCTAAATTTAATGCATGTTTCTCTATATTCTGCAGGCCTTTGAACTAATGAGATTACACAGTAATGTAAAGCATTCATTCAACTTTAAAACTCGCAGTGTAGACAGTATGCACAGCTGCAGAGGTAGTACTACATTTGCACACATGTATCTGAAGACAAGCCCATACCCTGTTATGTATATTCACACTGCTTTGTTTCCCTTATTAGCTTAACTATAAACGACTGTTCCCTCTCTCTCCCTCTCGCAGGCCTACATTACTTTATCATGATTTCTGTCTGCCCAGCTGCTCACCAAAGCACTTGTATCATCAAGTACTTTGCTGTACTATAATTTCACTATGTTGTAATATTGTTAATTTCAATGTGTTTGGAAAAAAGAAGTACAAAATCAGGGCCTGTAAAATAGGAAAGCGAAATTAATCAAAACCAATTCATTCTATTTTCAAAATCTCCTGCTGCTTTTGAGTTCTGAGGCAGGCAACTGAATCGAAACGACACGGCAACGATTTATTAAAATCTCTTTCCACCACTGAGTGTACCCCTGCACTGGCTCAGCCTGCTTGAAATGTCTGTGTTTCATGTGAATTCAATTTTTAAATAGAGACTGAATTGCAGAAACCCGCACATTGAATTTGTTCCTAAAATGAGCTAATTGCTTGGATCCTGGTGACAGAAATCAAATCTCTGAAACTCATTTAAGACCCTCGGACTCTCACAACTACATACCAGTACACAGCTTAGAAATAAACAATATCATTCATGCAGTGCAAGTTTCTCTGCATCAGATAAAGTCAAGTGGGTTTTTATTGTCATTGTCACATAGCTGTATACATTGGAACAAAATGGTGTTTCTCCAGGACCATGGTGCAACACATAACAGTACGCAAGACTATATAAAGTGCACATACACAACAGTGTGAGATGAGTGCAGGACAATAAATGCACAGGACAATAAATACACAAGAAAATAAATACACTGAACATAGGCTGTAAACTGTAAACTATTGGTAGGGTAGAAGCAATACGTTTAGTGTCTGGGTGATAAAGTGTGATTGAGAACAGAATGAGTTAGCAGTAGTCATTTTACCAGAGGTCTGGGTGGTTATTTAACAAGCTGATCAAATGTGTATTAGTAGCGGATGTCTGAGGGATATTGGAAGCTTTGAGCTGTCAAGATCTCAACTTGCCATGTTGCAACGGGTTAATGGGTTGTAGGAGTGTAAAATTACATCTCATCTTTAGTGCACTCTCTTGACCCGTCTAATTTTTCACATGTGAAGTCGAGAATAGATTGTGACACAGAGGATCTATCAGTAGGAAAGATCCATCTTGGATTTTTACAGGATCATGGGCAGAATTAATGTACTATTAAGGAACACTTTGTTTAACCAAGCTCTTACTGCTGACATAGAAGTCAGTTATGTCCCAAATTCCTATATAAATTCCACAAAATGCATCAGACACTTTACTGCAATCCACTAAAGCCAGAAAAGAGATGGGACTGAAGAGATTTCTTGAATAGAAATGAAGAGATGAAAAGTGAAAATGTGGCATTACTTTGGGAAGCTTATACATGATTATCTCACATCATAAGAAGGTTATTTTGTTCAAAAGCTTGACTCTGAAATCCATCATCAGCTACAACAGTATTTATTTACAATTCATGGAAATTACAAGGAATGTGTTGGAAGTTGAGAAAGACTGAACAATCTGTCCCTCACTTCCGATTGGTCTAGAATCTTAAGCCCCACCCATTCACCTCATTATTGCTTTCACCTTTGTCTTGTTAGCTACATAGGGTGTGAATAAATATTATTTCTGATTGTATGCTGCAAAATCTCATAAGGATTCTCATTGTGTCCTTCAAACAATTCTGCCTGCTTAAACACTGATGCATCAAATCACTGTAATAAAACTTGCATGCATTGTACAGTCTTTGACTTCCATTTGAGAGAAGTTTTTTTTTTTATGTAAAACCTGCCAACGTGCTCATTCAACCTCCTACATCTGTCCCCTTCTAGCGCTCTACCTGAAAATCTGTCATGCTCCACTGAATGCTGCCCAGCCTGCTCCTCTCTGATTTGAATATTTGCATATGTTTGTGTGACTAATTACAGCATAGCTAATCTTGGCTTTGGAAAGAACTTATTATATTTTGCAGTTATTTACTCTAATCAGTCACTTTGAGTCGGCTACATCACTTTAATGCTGTTGCTAGAAATATAGGAAGAAAAGCAGACATACTTAAATACTTAATTTAAATATAACCAACTACAGTAAAGTTCACAGTCAAACACAAGGGTAGTCAATTAAAACTGGTAACTGTCCAGTTGTGTAAATTCCTTATTTACAAAGACGCGGATAAGCAACTAACGTCTCAATAGTGACAGATGTTAGCTTAGTGCTTAACCATTAATGATTAGTTCATGACTACAGTTAACACAATTCAAAGTGGTTAAGTTTTATTTTGCAGTGGCTCCTCATATCATCACATTTGCCTGGTGCCATGGACTCAGGAATAGATAGGTTTTTTTTGTTTTGTGTGTGTGTGTGTGTTTGTGTGTGTGTGGGCATTTTTAAAAGATCATGTTGGCAGGATTCACATGTTTTTGAGATAGCCCGAGTGGGGGGTTATTTGGTTGGTGAAATGCTGTTAAAGTACTGAATGAAAGAATATGTCCAATACTTCAGCATGAACATGATTGCTGTTAGTTCACTTAGACCAAATCTTCTAACATATTCATGTACAAAAGAGTGTACTGTAGTTTGTCAAAGGGGAAGGATGAACTGAGCTACTTGACAATACAAAATGCCCACTAGAAGCTCCAACATGGCTTCAAAAAAGGCTACATTGAAGCACAGTACTGCAAAAGAGCTTCATAATGTATATGACTTCAGCATACTATGCTTACTGACTATAATCAGAGATTACTGATTTCCAGGAAAAAGTGTTATGATGTTTAAAAGGAGATACAAGGCTCTACATGAACAGCATATCAGTATCCCATTACTGAAATATAAAGTTTCACAAATTACTTTGCATATAAAACTGTTCTTTGATTCCATAACTCTTATAAAGCTTTAGGGTTGTTGTTTTTTTTTTTTTTACTGATATTGATAGACTCTTAAGCTCTCTTAAAAGGATCTAGGTGTTATTGAACGTACCAGACTTTAGCAAGGTGTGTGTGTGTGTGTGTGTGTGTGTGGGTGTGTGTGTGTGTGTGGGTGTGTGGGTGTTCCAAAGCCTCATCGACTGGTCTACAAGCAAGAACACTCAGGATGGATTACCCACTTCAGGGCCATTTCGCTTCAGCCCCGGAACCATAAGACCAGCGGATTAAGCAATATAGCGAAGCAACTGATTGCAAAGGTGAAATTAAATATTCGCTTCTGTTTTTCTAAAAAAGCAGGTTTAGAATAGAAAATTAGCTACCAGCTACCAGCAATATGGTGGCCTGAAACTGAGCCTGATATTGTAGAGAACAATTAACACAAATTGTCTATGGAACAGATAAGGCATAGTCCCGAAAGCTACAAGATGAACAAGTTAGCTGTCAAACCAGCACATTTACAGCATTTATCAGAAGTCCTTATCCAAAGTGAAAAACAGAAATGCTTTACTGTTTTCATCAAAAACATATCATCCTAGTAAATTCTGTCATAGTCCAATAACACCACTAAAATAAAACCTTGTTTGAGAGGTTAGTGCAGCAACAAAAACAGTGCTATTACCAGAGTCAGAGTTAATACTCAGTGTATTTGTTAAAACGGGCTACAAATCAGGTAGTAATATACAGTTGCACTCAAAACCACACCTGGATTTACAAATGCAAGCTGACCTATTCAAAGTGAAAGCGTATAATGTCTTACATCTGAGTAAAAGGATATTTTCTTAATCTAGGTATGTCATGATTATTCAACCCTATTCAATACTGCTGGTTTTTAAATCACTTGCTAGTGTGCAAGGCTACAGAATTAGCCTTAGTTAGGTCATTGGGAACTCTATACTGACAAGCAAAAAAGCAAGAAGATATCGCAGACGCTTACATTTCTAAGAGGCAAAGTTGGCAGTATCAGTTTAAAACTCATTGTAAAGCAGCAAACCTACGTACGTGGCTATGGAAAAAAAAAACTACATTTCACCAAGAGGAACATGACATTTGAACAGAACAGCTGGTGGGGGCAAGACAACTAATTACTGCCAAAAACAAATCATGCTAGTAAATTAGGTCATAGTCCAACAATACCACCAATAAAAGCTCGGTAGAAAGGTTAGTACACCAACAAAAACAGTGCTATTGCCAGTGCCAGTGTCACTGCTGTGCTTAGCATTTTCCACTGATGGATGGAGTACAGAGCAGCTGAAAAATTGCACAAACCAACAGGTGTACTACCAGCAGTAATTGAGATTACAGTGGACCAACCCTTTCCTTTCAACCAGAACTTATATTTTAGTTCTCTAATGTTAGGTAAATAGCTATTTTTGTGGGATATTTGCTGTTTGAGCACAGATACACTGCGGTATCAGCCATGAATGAGCATTGCTGATTGAATAGGCAATAACATCAGGCAGCTAACTGGGTGATGGTAGCTAAAAGCCAAGATCTTGTAAAAATTACCGAAGATTTTTGTTGTTCTTGTGTTTGTTTGTTTGATTTTATTCAAGACAGCAGCTAATTATATCTTTTGCATCACATGTGCTTTTTTGTTTTTCCTCTGCAGATATGTAATGGCATCTAACCATTTTTTTAAATATCATAAACACAGGTGGCCTTGTCTAAAATAACAATAACCAAATCAGGGAAATGCTGTTGAAATGGCTTCCTATTTCAGAGAACTACATAACGCATGGAGGTATGGAACTTTCTTCCTCCATACTAGTTAAGTGTTAATTAGTGCCAAGGAAAGAAGTGACCTCATTGCTGGACTTGGACAGAAGAAAATACCATGACTTGACCTGGCTCTTGGCAACACTCAGTAATTAAACCCTGTCAGCAGTTCTCTGCTGCATGATTACAGGTGTTCATGAATGCACTTCGCTAACACCAATGCAGGCGTGACATCATCAATTTGAGATAACTGTCCATGCGAAACTCATGATGTCCTGCTGAAAAATTGGCATTACTGCAAATACACTCACTAGCCAGTTTAATGGAGACACTTGTACATGTGCAAATTCATGAAGATATACAATCAACTAATCATGTTGCAGCAGAACAATGCATGAAATCACGCACGTAGAGGTCAAGAGCTTAAGGTAATGTTCACATGAAACATCAGAATGGGGAGAAAATGTGATCTCAGTAGGACACAATGTTTTTCTAATCTGTAAACGCAGGGTTCAGTGCACTACGCATTCTGAGATGCTTTTTTTCCCCATTATGTTTTGAAAAAGAGTGGTTATTTGAGTACAGTAACTCAAACATGATTATTTGAGTACAGACTTCCTGGCCAGCCACTCTTTCTAATCAACAAGGCATTTCTTCCTGCTGGACTGCTGTTGCTTACTGGTTGTTGTTTTTTGGGCTTTTTTCACCATACCATTCTGTGTATACTCTAGAGACTGTTGTGCATAAAAATCCTGACAGTTCAACAGGTTCTGAAATTTTTAAACCAGCCCGTCGGGCATCAGCAACCATGCCAATGGCAAAGTCACATTTTTTCCCCATTATGATGTTTCATGTGAACATTAACTGAAGTTCATGGTCTTTATCTGCATGATTTTATAAACTGCAGTGCTGCAACATGATTGGTTGATTGGATAATTGGATGTACATTCAGGGGTACAGGTGTATGCATGTGCCCTTTTCTCTAAATAACAGAAGAACATCACTAAAAAACAGACATTTCAGTAAAATTTCCCTCCAAATCACTGGAAAGAAGTTGAACTAAACTGAAACAATCTTTACAGCTTTTTCCAACAGGTAGGCTACAGGTTTTTTCATTAGCATGCCATGCTGCCTTTGCTATCTGCTTACATTCCACTCAAACCTCTTCTCGTCATACAGACTGACAGGGACATAAAAGCAAGAGAGAATTAGGTTTTCATAAAGCATATTAAAAGTATTAAATTTAACAATGGAATTAAAAGTGTAGGACAGTCTGAATAAGCAAGTTTTTAATCTGTATTTATAACAAAACCAATAGAGCTCACATTCATAACACTCTCTAGAATACTATTAGGCAGTATATGAGAAAAGTAATCCTCAGGATTAGGTGTAAACCTGTCTTGGCTGAGTGAAGTAGTCTGGATGTGATGTAATGCATCAAGAGATCAGGAATATATGCCATAACTAGGCCATTAAGGCCTATAAATGCCATAAGCAAGAACTTGGAGTAAATGTAAAATGTAACAGGAAGTCAATATAACTCAAATAAACATATTTAATTTACATTAAATATCAATACTTTCTGACTTCCTGGAATTATCTGAATCTTATTTAGAAAGACAGCAGGACACATAGACAGATATGAATGCATGCACTGTTTTTTCAGAATGATGTAATATTAGTATATGATGTATTTTCATAAATAACAATACAGTATATCTTTAATATTATTGTTAATATTTATCTGTAATCAACAAAATTTTCCATTTGGATAATTATGTTGCTGAATCTAATGACGTGCTTATCTTGTGAGTTGCTCAATGAGCTATGTTACTTGAGTTACTGATATCCATCCATCCATCCATCCATTTCCTATACCGCTTATCCTACTGGGTCACGGGGAACCTGGAGCCTACCCCAGTTAGCATCAGGAATCACAGGATTGGCATATCCGTATCCCACGATCACATACCCATTCATACACTACGGACAGTTAGGACATGTCAACCAGCCCTACCATGCATGTCTTTGGACTGGGGAGGAAACTGGAGTACCCAGAGGAAACCCCCGCAGCATGGAGAGAACATGCAAACTCTGCGCACACACAGGGCCGTTGCAGGAATCGAATCCTCAAACCTGGAGGTGTGAGGCGATCATGCTTATATTATTATTTTTTTTTGTTTGTTTGTTTTGTTTTTGTTTTTGTTTTTTGTTTCATATAGCACATGTAAAAGTGGTCATCAACGTTTGCTATAAAAAAGGGCCTCTTGGTAGGATCCCCTATTATTCAAACAATGTAGATCACTATTATAATTGTTAATAAATTACTGTATTATTATTATTTTGTCACAGTGACTAATGAGATAATCATTAGGAGGTTGATCAACTGACATTTGTGTATCATCACTTAGCATCGTTATCAGTTCCATTACGAGCTAGCTGATTGGACTGGTAAATCACTTTGATGAAAAGCATCTGACAAATAAATAAATGCAACATTAATGAGTAGAAATGCACCTGTTTTAAATCAAAAAGGCAAAATTACCAACAATATGCACAGGACAGCAAAAGCATAAATTTTTTTCAGAATCTACATTCTAACCACTGAGCTAAGTAATGAAGGGTTCAGGATGTGGATTAGTGTGAATAGAAGAGCGACACAATAACCAGGATGTAGCCTATAGTGCACTTCCGGCACTGTTCACTCCTTTCTGCTCTCATTAGCTCCTTCTCAGCTGTTCTTAATTCCTGTTAGACCTAATTAAAAGTGCAAAGAACAAAATCTTCCTACCACATCATCCTGTGAACACATTTTCTGTCCAATCACAACCTCACACTGCAATGCCTGCCATATCCTCTGCACGCGCTCTCTCTCTCTCTCTCTCTCTCTCTCTCTCTCTCTCTCTCTCTCTCTCTCACTATGGATCTTAAATTTTTTTTTTTAGTGTGTGCATATTTTAAAATTGTTAAAAATAATTATCTACTTAAAGCAAAAAAATAATATAAGAATATCAAAATACATATACAGTGAGGGAAAAAAGTATTTGATCCCCTGCTGATTTTGTACGTTTGCCCACTGACAAAGAAATGATCAGTCT
>JAOUWY010000047.1:10670202-10675940 GCA_025728095.1 Prietella phreatophila | reverse complement strand
AGCTCGTGTCGTGACTCCTAGTTCCAGTATGGAGAGTCAACCCTCCCTCTCTGACACCGAGGAGCCAGAGGGGGAAGCCAGTGCACCAAAAACGGAGAGCAGCTATCAAGTATATAAAGTGCTTCTTGAAGTGATTACTAGGGCTGTAGAAAAACTACATTTAGACTGGCCCGGGGAAAAGGGAGTGTCTTGTAGCAGGCTATACGAGCACTTTCTCCCTAGTGAAAATAAATCTCCTTCACACTGCAGAAAACTTCCCTTTTTTCCAAAAGTGATGATGAAATATCGGACTTTTGGGGAAAGCTGTACATCAGTCATATTTACCCTGTGACATGGGATTATTCGGTCATCATGGGGAATAAACAGTACAGATATTTTGCTATGTCAAAGGTGGAGAAGGCACTTGCGAGCTACCTCTCCACATCAATGGCAGAGAATTTAGGGTGGCCAGCTTTGCCATCCAAGCCATGTAAGGCCACCTTGGAGATGGTTGAAAAAGACTGTGAGGCAACGGGTCTCGTTTGTGGGTCACTGCATGCAATGATAGTGTTGTAGGCCTACTAACCAGACCTGCTGAGTGAGCTCAACAGCCGTAGAGGAAATTGGGCCCAAGGCAGTGTGTTGCTTCACCACGACACTTGTCTTTTCATGGCAAAAATGCACCTATCGCTGAACCTCTCAGGAATGGGGGATAAGGATAAGGTCTCCCTGCTGGATGAACCTGTTGAACCTTCCACCCTGTTCGGTGGCAAGGTTAACACCATAACAGACAAATCAGGAAATGGCAGGTTTCAGCTGGCTTCTTTCCCATTATGTCAAGTTCATTTGGACATAAATGAGCGCAGCCCGGCCAGCAATAGTGCGAGGAAGGCACAGAAGGCAATTGTGGTGGCCTGCCTCCCATCACGGAAAGTCAGGGGGACCAGGCGGCCACAGTCACAGCCTGCCTGTAGGCCTGATCTGAGAATGATCATTAATGCCAAACAGGCAAAGAACCGGGACGTGAGGTTGTTAGGGCAGTTTGCCCCCAGTACTACTGCAGGGCCCACTCTAGCCAATGTCATCCCAATATTTCAGTGTTCTCTGGTCAGCAAGCTGTCACAGGGCAATGAAAATCCAATGCATTCCCTCAAAAAGAATGCAGAAAAGTTAATGTCACTAAAAGAAAATTTGGCAGCATGGAAAATACTGCCAAATACTACCAGTGGTGGCTGAAAAGTCGGGCGTTTCAGGACGAAAGTCCTAAGAGTAATAAGTGTCACAGTGTAATGCCTACGTGCTCTGAGAATTTGGAGCTGTCCCCATTTTCTAGCCTAAGGTCGCACAGCATCTCCTTATTGCAAGATTCTAATGACAGACACCTCCCTCATGGGCTGAGGCCCAGTCTTAGATGGCTGTCCAGCTCATGGTTTCTGGAGTGGCCCTCATCTACAGTGGCATATAAATCACCTAGAAATGCAGGCCATATTCAAAGCACTGAAATTCTTTCTTCTTCAGGTGAGAGGTAACCATGTGTTCATTGTGACAGACAATACAGCAGTGGTCTCATATATAAACCACCAGGGAGGGTTACATTAACGCCCACTTGTTCAGGCAGGTGCAACTAATTCTTCTCTGGGAGGAGGGAAAGTTTTTGTCAATGAGTGCAATGCACATTCCCGGCAACTGGAATGTGGGGGCAGACATCCTGTCGAGGCAGGGGCTGAGGCCTGGGGATTGAAGGCTCCATCCACAAGTGATGGAGTCCGTATGTCGGAGGTTTAACCAAGTGAAAGTGGATGTGCTCGCTTCTGAGGAGACAACACACTGCCATAGTACACACATGCCTTTCCTGCTCAAACTGACAGCACTCCTTGGGAGAGTGAACTCCCGTTCACAGGGATCTACTGTCTCAAACCAGAGAGTTGATTTGTCACCCTCAGCCAGAAGTATGGAAACTGTTGGTTTGACCCCTGAAGGGCACCAGCTCATAGATTCTGGTCTCGCAACCGAGGCTGTAGAGACCATGTTGAATGCTACAGCACCATCCATGAGAAAATTATATGCGCTCAAGTGATGACTTTTTGTCTCATGGTGTGAGGAATGTCAGTTAGACCCAGTAAACTGTGTAATAGCTACAGTCCTGAAGTTTTCACAGGGATGTTTCTCAACAGGGTTGGCTCCTTCTACAATTAGCATCTACATGGCCATTTTAGCCAGCCATACCCCTTTTGTGTGTCCTTTCAGATTTTTAAATATTGTTTGTTTAAGTTTCAGAATGCAGCAAAGTCAGCTAGATCTAGGTATTTCTCTGATTTAATTACTACACACTGTCACAGACTTAAGATTTTATTCACCACGATAAATTCAATTATTATTCCAAGTTGCCAATTCCATGGGGAACCCTCGGCTGAACTTTGTGAGAAGTTTTTAATGTTTTTTGCTGTTAAAGTAATTACCATTCCTTCTTCCTTCACTTTGCAGTTCTCAGACCTGTCCCAGAATTCGTTGGCTATACCGGTTTCCTTTGATCAATTTCAATATGTTTCTCTAAAGGAACTGTGTGATCTGGTTAACCAGATGAAAATAACGGCTGCTACAATTGGTGTTGTACCCTCCGTGATTATGAAAGCAGCTTTTTCTGAAATTGACCCCAGTATCCAGGTGTTGATAAACAGTTTTTGGATGAAAGTTGCTTTAATAATTAATGCTTTAAAAATAATGTCTCTAAGCTACATTTCTGTCAAAGCTGTTAGAGAAAGTAGTACAGTCACAATTGCTCCTGTTTTTAAATTCAACTATGCTATTGGAACCTTTACAATCTGGTTTCACTGCTTATCATAGCACAAAGTCCGCTTTGTTAAAAGTGTCCAATGACATTTTACTGGCAGTGGATGCTGGAAAAAATACTGTGTTGAAGCTACTAGATCTTACAGCTGCCTTTGATACTATAGACCATCACATATTTCTTTGCCATTTAGAGCATCTGTTTGGTATCAAGGGTACTGCCCTACAATGGTTCAGATCATATCTTAAGGATAGGTCCTTCTTGGTAGCATAGGGTAATTTCTCCTCATCTTCTGCTCTTATTATTAGTGGTGTACCTCAAGGCTCCATTCGGGGCCCACTTCTTTTTAACTTATATATGCGTCCGTTGGGTAATATTATTAGGGCACACAATGTCTCTTTTCATTTATATGCTGATGATACCCAGTTGTACATTTCATTGAAAGCTGATGACTCCATTCAGTCATTGTTCGACTGTCTGGAGGACATTAAAAAATGGTTAATAAATAATTTCCCCCAACTTAATGAAGACAACACCTAAATAATTGTTTTTGGCGCAATGAGATAGAGAGATGGTCTCAATAATGAGCTTCATAACAATTTCCCCTCAATTTCTTCCAAGGTTAGGAACCTTGGTATCATTCTGGACTGAATTATGCTTAACCAAGCAAATAAATTCGGTCATTAAGAATAGTTTTTATCAACTACAGATTATTTCTAAACTTGAAACATTTTTATCTTTCCAAGATTTTGAGAAGATTATTCATGCTTTTATCACTTCACACTTAGATTATTGTCATTCATTATACTTGGGTGTTCCTCAGTCATCTCTGGCTCATCTCCAGATGGTTCAGAATGCAGCTGCAAGGCTGTTGATTAGGGAAACTTTGATCATGTCACCCCAATTTTAGCATCGCTCCATTGGCTCCCAGTCTATTTTAGGATTCAGTTTAAGATTCTGATGTTTGTTTTTAAAACTCTTAATGATCAAGCTCCTTCCTATCTCAAGGATCTTCTTACAATACATTCATCAAACAGGCTTCTAAGATAGGTTTCTTTTGCATGTCCCTCATTCCCGGTTAAAAACAAAGGGGGATAGAGCTTTTTCAGTTGCTGCCCTTTGTCTATGTAATCAATTGCCACTGGACATCTGCCTTGCACCTTGTATTACCATTTTTAAAAAGAGGCTTAAAACATATCTCTTCTCCCAGGCGTTTTAATCTAATTTTTCTACTGTCTATTGTCTGTTTTTATTTGGTTTTATTCTGTTCTCTATTTTTACTTTCCTTAATCTGTTCAGCACTTTGGTCAGCTGTGCTGTGTCAAACGTGCTATATAAATAAAATGTACTTACCTACTTACTTACTTACTTTTGATGGAGCCTCTGCGGGGCAATATCCTCTAACATCAAGGTTTATGCGTGGTGTTAGGTGACTGAGGCCCATCTGCAGATCACGTATAACGTCTGTGGTCCGCGAAGGTCTGTCAGATGCCCCATTTGAGTCCTAAGAGTCAGCCTCAGAGAATTTTATGACTCTAAAGGTGCCCTTCTGCTAGCCTTGACATCTTTCAAGTGAGTAGGAGATCTACAAGCTCTCTCTGTTGCCCCTTCCTGCCTTGACTTTGCCCCTGGATTAGCCAAGGCCTTGCTATATCCTAGGCCAGATTATATTCCTAAATTTTATTATATGCCTAATACAAGCATATACTTGATTTTTAATTATTATTATTGATTATATTATTATTATTATTTTGAAAGTGCAATCCATGTGTGACCATCTACTGCAGCAGAAAGTGATTCAAATAGAACAGCACAACTACAGCTAGTAACTAGTTCTCTATTATCTTTGTCACCCTAAGCACTCTATTGTTAGAGAACAAACATTTCACATTGTGATCAATTGGTTTATATTGATTTTATATAAAGGAGGTCAATTACAGACTACCCAGATTCTTCAAATGAAACATAACAGAGAAACTGACATTCCATTCCTCCCCACCACCCCCAGTGGTCCCCCTAGTCCAAGCCACTGATCCTTACAAAAATTACAATCAAAACAAATTCCTTGTTTTCTCACTTAAGGTAAATATTTAAAAGGAAAATAAATACATATATAAATGAATAAAATAAGAAGCAGGAAAGTTACCTGAAAGTATGCCATAGAGAATAATTATAAAAACAGAAGAAAAGAAAAAAAAAACCCATGCAGATTTCATTTCAGCCATAGGATAAGTAAAGTAAATACACAGAAGAGGTCTAAAAGTCCAAATTATATCTAATTTCTACCATCTTGAAGGCTTTCTGTCAGTTCATCTGCAGTAGCTTTCCATGCCTCAAGAGTTAAAGCTCTGGCCTTATTTATACTGGCTATTGAAAGTTCCAACATTATTATGTCATGAAACTGAAGTGCCACACTAACCAGTGTCGCACAGTTAGTATATGAAGAGGAAGCCATCTTTGCGCAATTATCTGTTTGGCAGATGTTAGACCTGCTAGCCAAATCTTCATTTGTCTCTCTGTTAAACCTAAATTTGAATCATTATTAATAAGTAGAGCAGCTGGTAGCATTGGTATTTGTTTTCCTATCATATCAGACGTAGATGTAGATGAAATCTTTACCCAAGAGAGCAAACATTTTAATGCATTTTGTAGTCACATATTTTACATGTAACAACCCTCAGTGGATTTTCTATTCTTTACTCAGTACAGGATGTGTGTCAGAATGATCAGTAAAACACGACCAATTTGGTGGATAGAGATTAGGCTAAAAAAACACTATAATATTTATTTAAACCTATGCTGTTCTCTTCTTAAATACTTTATTGCTATGGTACTCCCTGCACTGTAGGTTTTAGCTCTCAGCCACCAGGCTCACGACTAAACAAGCCTCATATAAAGTGATGTTCAGTAGTCATAACTCCTGATGTCCTTGGAAAACAGCTTCATTCTCACTACAGTACCTCCCTCAGTC
>JAOUWY010000047.1:10636917-10652905 GCA_025728095.1 Prietella phreatophila | reverse complement strand
AACCTACCATTAAAATTATAGACTGATCATTTCTTTGTTAGTGGGCAAACATACAAAATCAGCAGGGGATCAAATACCTTTTCCCCCCACTGTAGGGTGGAGGCGGGAATCGAACCCCCAACCCCAGAGGTGCGAGGCAAATATGCTAACCACTAAGCCCCTGTGTCCCCTTCTGAGTCAAAAAACATTTAATCTCAAACATATGTATACATAACATGCTCCAAGTGAAAGCCATTGATTTATTTTTCTCAGAGTGCAATTATTGCAACTCAGTCCAAATCAAACACACAGCCTCATTTTCATTAAAGGAGGCCATTTCTCAGTCACTGGTCACTTTAGGGTTCAAAGCAGGAGACAGAACACAGCCAGCGAGCCATATCGAATCTTCTGATGTCCTCACCTACAGGCTTCTCTTGCGGGTCCATCTGATGTTTTTTCAAAGCTAATGATGTGTTCCCGATGCCACGACTAGTATGTAATTAGTTGCTACGTCTGAGACCCTGCTAGAGGGTCAACCAATGCTTGGGGTTGTTGCACCGTTAACATTTAATACCACCAGCTATTCAGGAAAAAGTCCAAAGAAAATAGCAGTAAAAGCATCTGGATTATACCACAGTTATTACATTTTTTCAAAGGAGGCACAATAAATAGCATTACTGAGATTTTTAATCACTGAGAGGAGATGAGTCATCATCTTTAATGATCATCGCTTATGAGCATCACTCAAAGTAATGCAATAAATCAGACATTAAATTACATGCAATGCTTGTACATGAGATGAAAAGAAGGAAGGGGAAAAAAGACAGGGAGAGAGAGCTGAAAGAGAGCTGGAATCAGATCAGGATTTGATGAGATAAGGATCTCTCTGGATTAAGTTACACAGAAGCTCTGGGATAAGCTCAAATCTAAGAAAGTGCTCCTGGATTTTCAGCACCTCTGAACAGCTTGCGAGAGAGCAGGCATGAATGGAGATGATAATGCAGTACCAATGATATGAATATGTCAATATAGAACATTCAAGCTCAAGCAGAAAGTTCTAACTATTCTAACTGTGGATGATTAATGCACAATGCATGGTAAGGCTCAAACTTATATTACCACTAGAATGGCTTGCTAATGACACTCTTCTTGCCCTTTGTTTTGGAGGCTATTGAGGCTAGCAACTAAACTGTCAGAGAGTGGAGTAAAAAGTAGCTACAGCATGCACCACTCACCCCAGCACAGCCTGGATGCCCTCCCGCTGGATCCATCCTTTTCTCTGAAATGGCCGCAAAGGCAGAAACCTACTGCTACATCAACCCATATACAAGAGCCGGCTCTCCGCTGTGCTCTAATTGCAATTCTAATTGCTCCTTGGCCTAGCCTTCATCCCTCGGCACTGTTCCAAATCAAGTGGCCTGCTTTTTAATATTGATCCTTGTTGCTGTTCTATGTTGTGCTACACTGTAGTTGGAGGCTGAGTATTGCTTACGTGGACTGTTTGCATTGCTCCACCATTTCCCATTAGATTCCTACCGCCCTCGTGTCTAATCCATGACCAGTTCAACTCATCCCCGCAATCTTGTCATTACCCGAAATCCTGTCTCAAAGTGGTTATTAAATATACAAGTTATGCCTCCTTTTTGCTTTCCTTTATGTCTTTGTTTTATGTTGCTCCTTGCTCTCGTTATTTTTCAACCTCTGCCATTAAAGCACAGACCCAAAGCGCTTCTAATTGCATCTGGGATTGGTCTTTATGGGGTTGCCATGGTGATTGCCTGAGCCATCCACAGCTACACTCAAGCTTTTGGGCTTCTAGTACTAACCTCTGCCTTTGTGCATCTAACTCTCTCTCTCTCGGGCAGTAATACATCTCACCCGAACTCACTAATCTGTGCTGACAGCAGTTATAAGACTAAACCCCAATATCATGTTGGGCATGGGAAACGGGACCCCCATACACTGGTGCACAGCTGGAGCAGTTTTTAAAGGAACTTCTCGTGAATTAAGCATGCAGTGTGCGTGAAAAAAGCTCAGCATTTTCCTAGCCAGACTTTCAGAAATTGTGGTCTTTTAAGAACACTGTTATTTAACAATGACTCACGTTTCTAATGCAAGAAGAACAAATGCTAGACTTGCTCAGATAAGGTCAGGGTTGTCATTTTAACACTTGCAATGATATTCATTACTGCTTCATTGATAAGATGCTTTTTAATCCTCACATACTTAATAATACAGCTATTGCTAGTGTGATGACAGACTCAGAAGTCTTTTATGCAGACATGCAGGCAACCACAAAGCACATCTGCCATATTATGACATAATCTATGCAATCACAAACTGGCACAGAGTTTTAACCAAAACTACAATATATTAATAGAATAACCAGATATCAAAATCCTAATATGGTGTTTTGATGATGGTGATGGAGAACGGTATCTGTCATGCTAGTCCAGTGAGCCCTACATGCCCATTGGAGAGGGGTGGAGTCATTCTTAAAGAGAATAATCCCATCAGTGTATAAACATAAATCAATATAAAAAAGATTTTCAGTGATGGTAAGGAGAGAGCACCCACAAAACAAGTCACCAGTTTTTCCTTTAATGTGTCTACGGTACCAGTATACATATTTCTAAAAAATAAAATAAAATTTTTACAATGTGAAAAATACAGAAGCCAAATATTGTATTGATTGTTTTATTTGTGTGATTTATTGAGAGGTGTTCTTAATGTCTGAGGTCTCCACAACTGTTCGATGCTGGATGCTCAGTCTTAGCTATTCTGCATCCAGATCCCCAAAAGTAAGCATTCACACAGGAACTATGTCAAATAACCATCTTTGAATTTCCTGTATGTATTTATCATAATAAACACAGAAGGGAAATCAAGCACAGTTTACTTTCTCTAATAGATTCCTACAAGACAGCACTTTTTTTGTAAACTGAGATGCCTTTTTGTCACCAAAAAAGACCTCAGATGATGCCCAATATGGGGAAACAATACAGCATTATAAGAAACCATTTTAGAGTGCAATAGATCAGCCAGTAGCTCTAGGGAACAAAGAGAAATGGTTTAGATTGGCAGGAAAAGAACAAGAGAGAAAGTAATTCAGACAGAGTGGCAGTCTGAACCTAAAAAGAGGATAATCTTACTTTGACTCCTCTGTCTGAATCAAGGTCAAGTGCTGACACAGTGTCAGAGAGAGAGAGAGAGAGAGAGAGAGAAAGATAAAGATAAAGATAGAGAGAGAGAGAGATCGGTATGAATTGCAGTGCCAAAGCACAGTCTAGCAAGCTACTATCTAACATGGCAGGGACATTAAATAGCAATTTATTTCCATTACCCAGTTTTGTGTCTGCTAGTGGAGTGCTATTTTCAGATGGAGAAATGAACTGCCTATCTTGGGCTGTTTAATGGAGTTTAATGTCTATAATGGAGTCCATGACACACTGATTATGGTGATACACCAACCTTTCTATTTGGAATTTCAAAGCTTTGACTCATGTCATTACAGACCTTCATGTTAAACCCATTGAAATGAAGCTAGCTTTTTTTATATTTCTCCCCTCATTCCCACCTATTAGCCACCTCTTGCACTATCATACAACAGCTATTAAATGGGAAGGGTGAACACATGCGCGACGCATGAAGAAATCCATGAAGCCAACCAACTATATCAACAAATGCCTTCCCAGAGACACATGAAACCATCCAACCACATCTTAACAAACTGCTGCTGATTCTGCATCACAGGGAAGCGTAACTCAGCCCATGATTGGCTGGTGTTGTTGTGACTGACAGGGGACAGAGTGTATGCCATCCTTCCCACCCAGAAAGCATGGCCAATTTTGCTCTCATGCTCCCTTGACTTTTTTAGCATGAGAAAATAAAATTTCCATTCAATATTCCGTATGTTACATAACATTCCATCACCCAAAATACATTTTTGATTTATTCTTAATGCACCTACAATGATGAATAGTCTTTATGAAGATACAATGAACGCTATATAGCTAGAATATAAAAGGCCCATGTGCACATTAATCTTCTCCCATAGTGCATTCGCTTGACAGAGACAGAAGACACTCACCTCCTGCCTGTCTGCTTACAATAGAATGGAGTATATTCTTAATATCTACCTTTCTTGCATACTGAGTCGCAGCTGCTACCACTAGCTCTGGAGCAGTGTGGTAAACACTTTAGCCATAATAAGCTGTTCAGGTAGTGCCGAGCCAGGCCTGGTGCGAGTGAGCTTGATTTTTAGCAGTGTCACGTCAAAATTGAAATGCCAATTCCAATTCGGCCATGGTAATTATAAGTGACCCACTTCTCGCTAGCCTGAATTTAGAATCACAATTGAATTGAAAACAGAGCAAGTGCTACTTGAGAGGAATTGATAATAAAAGTGACCTCCGCAAACCTCAATGACAATCATTATATGGTGGCAAGGATACAATACTCTGGGTGTTAGTCATATTTTTTTTCCTTCAGAGAAAAACATAATTTAAGTGGTTAGGAATGTAATACTCCACTTTTTATAAGAGCTCTGTGTTCCCCTGCTTGGCCTGTACTTGGCTTTTGATGGATGAGCCTCTAGCACTGACGTATAAACTCAGGAGAAAAGTCAGTGGGGCAGAGAGATCCATGTGATGTTTCAGTATCACATGCTTACCACTAACATCTATGTTATAATAAAATGACAACACTGATAATATTAGGAATTTATCTTACCATCATGTAAAAACAGAAAACCAAGGATTTCAGGCTTGTCAGATATATGAACAAATGCGTTTTAATATATTAGTATTAAACAATAGCTACATTATACATACAGACTACTAATCTGTATGTTGTTAATACATAATAATGGCAGTGGCCGTGCATTAAAGAAGTATATACTGTATATTGTTTTGAGGAGGACAGAAGGTTCTAGTTGCGTCATGGCTTAACCTGAACCATTTTGGCAACGTTTAAAAAACAAAAAAAAGTAATAAAACAATGAAAAATTAACGTGTTTCCATTTTAGTGCAATTAATCTTGCTATAGCCCTTGTGCACACAAAGACTAATGGTCTTTCCACTAAGAAAAGCAAAGCTTTTTTCCTTTTTGTCAGCTTATGTCATAAGCGCCAGATCCAAGAGTCAGAACAAAAGGGTGTCCCTCAAGGGGTTTTATCCCAGGGGGTTCCCAGTTGGAATCACCCCCTTTTCCCCATGGGATGTAGGAAGTGGTGGCGCCTAGTAGTGGCAACTTTAGTTACACCTACTGTACCTCAGAAGAGAGTTTGAGGCCAATCTGAATTACATTTCTGTCAAAGAGTTGGATAATTTCTGTTAAATATAATAATAAAATCTTTCAACTCTGATTACACTCAGTCTTTGTATACATTCTAACCAACATGGCTGAGGCAAAAACAGGTTCTGTAGGGAAACAAATGTCTAAAGCTATGTTCACACACACACAGTGACTCGCAACGACAAAGCAACTGGAGACCATACATTTTCAATGACAGCTGGCGACTTCCGGCAACATGAGCCACAACGATCATTGGTGACTAGATAGCGTGTCCAGGAATGCAACCAAGTTGATATAAGTTTAACTTTATGCAAATGTGGAGTGACTTATTGCAGTGACTACCAACTGGAGTGAAGACAGTAGAGTGCACATGAGCCTGTGCTCGCTAGAACAAGGAGCAAGGATCTGAGGCCGACACTAGCGGCTCCAGCGCCTGGACACGAGCAGTGCCAAGCCAGACACTTCACCCAGGAAACCTGGAGGCCGTAGCCAAGATGGGCATAAGCTAAGCTAAGCTAAGTGGTGCTTATGCTTTTGCTACAGATAGATGATTGCAATAGACAAAAGCACACACTGCTTCTCCTTCACCTCGTAGGATATGATGTATATACACACTGGTGAATTTTATATACAAACGCTCTCCCTCCAGAATTTTTTATTTTGGCGGCAAGAAAACTGAGTTGTTGTCAAAAGTATGATGCTATTGCACCACCCATGTTACTGCTGTAACTCCTCTCACCCTCCATCCTGATTCATTCTGATGCTGCACCTGTCACGCGGTTCAAGGTTGAGGCAGGAGCAATCGCAGATATAAACATTTATTAAGCAAAAGTATAATAACACGAAGGCATAACACCGTGACATGGACGACAAAAGTCTAAGACAACGAAAGACAAGAAAACAGTGCAGACAAGGACTAGATATACACCTGAGTGCTCATTAACCAAAATGTGAATCAGGTGCAGGTGATCATGTGACTGGTGGTGCAGTGCAGTAGCTGATGGGAAATGGAGTCCAGAGTCTCCAGCCACGTGACACCACCTCTGTTTGGAGCTTCTGCACTTGTGGTTCACTTTCTGTTGCTTTGAATTTTCCTACATGTATACCTTAAAGATATACACTACCCAAAAACAGTTTATGCCAAAGTCTCACCTTTTCCCCAGTGGATAATCTCACCTGGAGTGCTGTAGATTTGTATGTAATAATCGCTGCTGTAATCATTTGCTTATTCTGTGACGCTACAGAACATTTTTTCAACACACATAATACTTTTACACTCACTTTACAAATGTATCGTGTAATGACTAGCAATTGCACTACTCAGTGTCAATCAGAGGAGGATAGGTTCCTCTCAAGGTTTCTATCTCATATCAGTTCAGAGAGTGTTTCATTGTTGCTGTTGCCTCTGGCTTGCTCATTAGGGATCTAAATCTACATCCAGATTTCTGAAAAGCTACTTTGTGACAGTGTCTATGGTTCAAAATTGTACAAACAAAATTGAATTAAATTAAATAGAGGTTGCCTTGTCAAGACACTTCAACAAAATTTTCCTTAAAAACCCCCAAACACATAAAAAAAAAAAAATAAGGAAACCTCAGGCATTTTCACCTGTGTTCTTGTGATTGATGTCTTGCAGAGTAAATGAGTGTTCTTGAAAATCAGCAGTTCCCATCCTCTCTACTCATGTACTGCAGGGCCTGCACAATCAAAGACACGAGAACACAGGCGCACAGATAAGTCGGTCAAGTGTCACCCATGGCAGTGTCAGAGGAATGAAGATAATACTGGTGCGTGAACAAGAAAAGGAATGGTCTGGTACAGAGGACAAGAGGCACAGATGGGCTTAATGCCAATACAGTCATGACTCAGATACCTGTCCTGTCATTTAGTTGTGTTACAGTCAGTGCCAACCAGAGTACCATGCTATAGTCCTTTGATTTTCAAAACAGCTTGTTGGTTTCACATGACTGTATTCAGCAGGCGTAAGAGCTGACAATTTTAACAGCATTAAGAGTTTCCTGCAAATTCATTTATCGCAGGATTTCTGTTTTACTTCCCATGTGCTTTTTATGGAGGGTTATATGTGTATAAATATGTACGTGTCAAGGGGTTAGTGTGTGTTTGTGGGTTGAAGCTGAGTTCATTCGTGAGCTTGGACTTTGAAGGCTACCACAGCTATGTTTAGGTAACTCAATAATGGCACAGTACATCATAAAGTGCATTGTCTCTTAAGTATCTAATGTTGCAGGTGAGACAGGATCACAAATACTGAGTGGAAATTCATGGGGCATTCTTAAATAAAATGAAATAAGTTTATCCTTGCAGTCTAGATCTTGATGATGATATTGTAGGTGAATCTATATGTGCATGAGTTTCTTAATTTGCTGTCACTGCTTTGATAACATCTTAAATTTGGTTGATAGTGTATCCATAGTGCCAGGCCAATTCAAAGAAAAATAATACAGAAGGATATATTTCTATAGTGCTTTTTCAAAGCATCTATCATCGTGACTAGAGATCCGTCAATACAGATAATGTTATTGGGTACCGGTACAATACCATGCTAATTAACTCATACTTCTAAACAATGCCTTGATGCCAAAAACTAATACCACATGATTTGGACTTCATACTGTATGACACTGGCATTCTAATGAATAGACAACACATAAGTGTCTTCCCTGCGTAATGATCAATACAGCAAAGCAGGCTGTGCTCTGTTAAAACACCAGTGTACTACAGCATCTTGTTATAATACCAGTAAACTGATCAAACTTTGTAAGCATAAAATTCAACATGAGGAGTTCATTCTGAACGCAGAAGCAAATACTGATCTTGCACAGCATATTATTCCCTCATCGACAGTGAGGGATTTCGATGCAATGAAAAACAATAAAACATGCTTTATGTACAGCAGTACCAAAACTTTTCTGAAGTGAAACGAGCTTTGCTGTCCTCCACTGCAACCCTACTTGCCAATACACTCATTTAAAAACAACTAGCTAACATTACAATAACATGTTCACGCATATATTCACTTTACCTGGTTACTATTTAAACTGAGTAAACATTAAAAAAAGAAAAGAAAAAAAAGCTAAATAACATGTTCAGACTTCTCTATCCAAATCATATAGAATCCGGTGTTGGATCAACATTCTATCAGACACACACACACACTCACATACACATATACAAACAACACACACACAAACACATTGCTGCAGCCTGGTGCAGAACAATCCATGATGTTGCTAGCTCAACCTGTTCTGTACTGTCACGTTTCTAGTCAGATACTCATTTTATGAAAGTGGGTAAGTATATTGAACACACTCACACACTCGGTTAAAGGTAGCACAATTATCTGCATGCATGACATAGAAACCATTCTATTACACCTCGTTCGATATCACTTGAACATTACTGCTAATGCATTGAGGTCCACAGCCTGGGGTTCTTCAAGCAGTCTGAATATTTTTTGTCATAAGAGTAGAATATTAGGAAGGGAACCTGCTTACTGCCTCATGGTTGCTTGCTTGAACCCTTTCTCTACTTCCTTCCAGACTTCAGAAAAGCTTTAAGCTAATTCAGCCCCCAGCCATGTTGTATGATTCCACAAACCACTGCAGCAGCAGAGCTAAGAAGATCCAAAGCAGTAAGAAGGAGAATTCTGCTTGAAACAGTCAGCATTATGGTATAAATGACTGGAATTCAGTGCAAAACCACTAGGATTTTCACATTCTTATCTGTATGCAATGTGGAGTGTTTGCTCTGAGAGATGCATATTGGGGTTCTGCTGACTTAAATATACAGGTGTGGAAAAAACGCTGACTTCAATACACAGGTGTGGAAGAAGTGCTGAGTCGAATGTATAGGTGGGAAGTGACTAGTGAGAACTAACTCGCATCACTTAACCTTAGCTGACCCTCCACAATTCAAAATAAACTTTAGGTATTAAACTGCTAATATACGGAGTGATAGATGAGATTTGTGAGGAAGCCAGTAATATCGCAGCTGACAAAGAGGAATCTTGGTTGGAAAATAGCACTAAAACAGTGGTCTAGTCAGTCTTAAGTGCTTCACAGATTGAAACATACAGTATTTAAAACCATTATAAAATAGAATGGTTTCAGGTGCTTACTACAGTTTACCAAGTGGTAGACCTATTTTCCTTATATTCGAGCTCCTCGAATACAACCCGGATACCAGGGATAATTGTATCGGGAAAAAACCTGATACAATTTTTTCCCCAACCAAGTACGAGTACATTGAGTTTCATCAATATGATACAGTGTCAGAATCCCTCTTCTTGTAAAATATCAATAGGAGCTGATCATCGAGAAAAACATACTGGGGGCTATTATTAGTAGGAAGATGCTGCCATCCCTCCTCTTGATATTTTAAAAGAACACAGTTTGCAATCTTCTTTGCTTGCCATCATTAATTTTAAAATACATCTTTCATTAGTGACATATTGACAAACATAAACTAGGCTTCTGTAAATAGCATCAGATCAGATTATGGTATTGGAGCATTTTTTTTTTTGACAAGTATGAATAGCATGGTATTAGACTGATACTTATAGATGCAGGGATATTGATGCATCCCTAATCAAAACCAAGTTGTGTCCTTTCCAACCACCAGAGTTAAATGAAGCAATAAACACATGAATTAGAATATCAACTTAAATTATTTGCAAAACAGTTCATTCTTTATGTGGATTAAATTAAACAATTCTACAACTCTCAGCTTAATGAGTCTGTTTCTAAGATGAGTATTCACTCCCAGGCAGAAAATCTAAGAAAAATATTGACAGAATTCAAAACTAGAGCTGCATCAAACTACTATTAGTATTCAACACGGATACAATTAAATCAGCATGGGATCGAAATGAAATGCATCCAGGAAAATATTGTTCAGTTAATGAAAGAGGTTTCTAAACTCCATAGCAATTTAGCAGTACTCAGAAAAAGTTAAATTAATTGAACAGACTTGAAAATAGCCGGTCTACTGAGTTGAAACGAAAAACAGATAATCTTCATAATTAACATTTAGACTTGTTAACTGTGGTTGCTCCAATTTGAGCTTATTTGGCTTATTTATAACCCTGATGGCTCTGACTGTGACCATTTCTGCAGTTTACCAGGATGGCCTTGCAGGATTTTGTGTAATCACAAAGAGAATTTGAACAGTGTAAAGCCAAGAAAGGGATACTAAGATATGAGATATATATATAATCTCATATCTTAGATATATATACATCCATCCATCCATCCATCTTCTACTGCTTACTCCTTCTTCAGGGTCGCGAGGAAACCTGGAGCCAATCCCAGGGAGCATCAGGCACAAGGTGGGGACAAACTAAACAATTGGATTTAAAAGTTTACACACAGTATGCAGTGGCAAGAAAAAAACATGTTAATCCTTTGGAATTAGTTGGTTTTGGTTTTCTGCATTAGTTGGTCATAAAAATTTATCTCATCTTCAAGTCATAAGTATAGACAAACACAATGTGCTTAAGCTAATGACACACAATTATAATCTTTCATATCTTTATTGAACACATCCCATTAAATATTCACAGTGCTATGGAAAAAGTATGTGAACACTTGGATTTAATAGCTGGCCGATCATCCTTATATAGCCAGCACCAATAACTTCAACCAAGCGTTTCCAGTACCTGTGGCTTAGACCTGCACAATGTTCACAAGATTATTGTTCTTCACATAACTGCTTCAACTCATCCATATTCTTGGGATGTCTGGTGTGAAGAACTCTCTTGAGGTCATTCCACAGCATCTCTATGGGGTTTGGGCTCTGACTGGGCCACTCCAAAAGGTGAATTTTCTTTTTTTGAAGCCATTCTGTTGTGGATTTACTTCAGTGTTAAGGATCATTGTCCTGCTGCAACACCAAACATTTACTGAGCTTTAGCTTCTGCAGAGACACCCTGATATTATCCTGTAGGATATCTTGATAAGCTTGGGAATTCCAGGCTTGGAAGCAGAAAAGCAGCTCCCTCCACCATAGTTAACTGTTGGGATGATGTTTTCATGTTGGTTTGTGGTGCCCTTTTTATGCCATAGATAGTGTTGCGTGTTCTTCCCAAACAACTCAACCTTAGTTTCATCAGTCCACAAAACATTTTCCCAGTAGCTTTGTGGAATGTCAAGGTGGTCTTTGGCAAACTTCAGGGACGCAGCAACAGCTTTCTTCTTGGTGTCCTGCCATGGACACTATGCCTGTGTAATGTTTTCCATATAGTTGATGATTTCCTGAAGTCTTTTTTTTTTTTTTTTACCTCATTGACAATTCTGCAGCGTGCCCTTAGAGTCATCTTGGCTGGGTGGCCACTTCTAGGGAAAGTAGCGAGAGTACTAAATCGTCTCCATTTAAGGACAATTTGTCTAACAGTGGACAGGCGAGTAGCTAAGCTCTTTGAGATAACTTTGTAACCCTTTCCAGCTTTATGCCACTCAACAATCTATGATGGAAGGTCTGCTGAGATCTTTTTGTGATGTATGGTTCACATTAGCAGATGTTTCTTGTGAACAGCAAACTCAAAGTAGCTCTAACCCACACCTCAAATCTCATTTCATTAATTGGACACAAGGTTTGCCAACAACCAACTCTAATTAGGGTTTACTGAACTCATTAGCCTGGGATTTCTCCTACTTTTTCCAACCTTTACAACAACAGTACAATAATGTGCATGTTATTAGTTAAAACAGATTGTTTTTGTTGATTATTTTAACTTAGATGAAGATCAAACCAGATTTTAAGACAAATTTAAACATAAATGCAGGTAATTCCAAAGGGTTCACATACTGTATGAGACTTATTCTTAATTCATATATAATAATGGCGTAAACAACAGTAATGGAGAATATCAGTAAATGTTTTGCATCTTTATTTGATTTCTAGTTGCAGTAGGAAATCTTGATGCTGTGAGCTACTGGCTTTAAAGCTCTTACGGGCAGAAAGCAGGTTACGTTCACATGTTCACGAACATTCACAAACATAATCATGCCTTAGGCACTCATCAGGAGATGGCTTATCTATGCACATATCAGCAAGAAGCACAGCTTAACAGCCACTGATGGAATTGAGAGTGATAAATTATCAGCAAGCTGGAAAGGAATGAACACAGAACAAGGTAAACTATGTCAGCACCTACCATTTCTGCACAATATCTAAGAAACATAAATGCGAAATTGCTGTGAATTACACAATTTTCCAAACTGCTACAATAATAAACCAAACTGTCTGCATTAACTTTAACTTCTATATATCACATTTCTGCATTACTGTGAAGGGCATCATTACAAGCTCTGCATTATCTCTCCAATTGCTGTATAAATGCAGAGAAATGTATGAGATCAGGCCGAATTGTCCTGCAGTCCAGCTGCTGTCCTCTGAGTAAATAATGTGTACAGCGTTTTGCCAGTACCCTCACACACAGCAGAATGCCGAAGGTACACAAACAAATGGCTCAAATGAGCCAACTCAACTATAGCCAACAGCCTATCCACAGAGCAAAATTTAAATGAGAGCGCTTGTTTAGAGGTTAACCGAAATGTGATTTAGTTGAAAGTCAGAATCTTGACTGTGTTGGAGCCAGAGGATGCACACTACATACAGCTGACTGAACAGTAGCTCTATCTCTTAATCTTCCATACTGGTTATTCTTCATTCTGAGAGATATTACCTGAACTTAACTTGGTGCATAAAACACTAGCGCAAAGTGGTAAGTACAGTGTTATTAATTAATATATAAAATTCAAAATTGTAGTCGTATGATTAGTACAAATATATTGACTTAAATGTTGTCAGGAAAGGATTTTAAAGTTTTGAGTTATAATCTCAGGCTTTGAACTCAATTTCTAAGAGAATACCTTGGCCTAAAAAACATGGCCAACATGAACTACAAGTCTTGTCGCATTCACAGTCATCCAATTACTGATCATGCACATGAGTTCAATCACATGCTCTGCTATTTAAGCATTTTCACAGCACTCACTCACTGTATTGTCCTGTGTTTATTTGCCAGACATACTGAACCTTTGTTTACTGTTCTTGTTTCCTGGGTTTTTTTTGTTTTGTTTTTTTGTCTGCTTCACGTTTTGGATTTGTCTAAACGTTTTGGTAAACAGCAGTCAAACTTTTAACTCAACACAGCCTATTTTTTAATCTATTTAGCTCTTTCATGTTACATTCAATAGTAAGTTGTGAAATGTTGCTTATGTTGGTGGGTTATTCCATCAGTTTGTTCACTTATGTATGTTTGCTAGTTATAATGCCAACACATCAACCTAGCTTAGACATTAGAATGAGACACAAACTGGAAATACTGCAATAATACAGTAGCTATCTGATGAGAGTCTGTTAGAACAGTTTAAACAAGAACAAGGCCTGACATTGCTGTAGACATGTCAAGGTGTGTGATGGAAAATGCATGTGTATTCATGAGGCTTGACCGTCATGTCCAAAACTGTCAATCATATAATCAACCAAACCCTTATAATTATCATCTAATAACTCCTATAAAAATATATTTATCATACAGAAAAATATTAGGAGAGATATCAGTTTCAACAGAACTAGTTGATAGAACAGTATTCACAAAATAATTTGTGCTGATGTAACTTAAAAGTTTGGATTATTCTATGATTTTTCTTAATAAATTGTGTTTTTGTTTGAAATGTTAAACAAACATAATGTAATGTGATCTCTGAGGCACATAACTTCCATCATGCTTAATGTCAGGCTTTGACAAGACTAGCACAGACAAGCAGCAGGCTCATACAAACACCAGTGTTGATTAGCAAATATGGCAAGAGATAAACAGAACAAAAACAACAGGTGAACGCAGAGTTGAAAACAGACAAAAAGGTCAAAAATCATATAAAAGTAGAGAGTAAATGACTAAGAAGAGACAAAACGGGGAGAGTGACAATCATTAACATGTATACAGCCTGGACTGTGAAAATATAAAGGCCTAGTAATGAGAGGAAAAGTAGCACTGATTTAGCAATGAACTGAGAGAACTGAGGTGTACAGTATATATACTGAGAGTGAATGAATAACAGGTGAGATCAAGCAAAATGCCAGCCAGTAGTTGGAGTTGGAAGAGAGAATGCACATGGGTATGTTTATAGACCGATGATTCCTCCAGAAGATTAAGGAACTTTATTAAATAAATAGTCTATCTAGCAGGCTAACTTAGCTAGTTAATATTTTGCAGAAAATTTGTCTAACAAACTTGTCTCACTAAAAAGTTAAACTTAGTTAAAAAAAATTTTTTTTTGATTGGTGCTTGCACATGAAACATCACATTACAGCACCATTCAATTATGTTTTTGTGCGCAGCTGTATATGGCAAATTATACAAAAAATGGTATGCGCATGTTAAAAATGATGCGCATGTAATTCATATTCTTTCTTCTGGAGCATGGTTGATTTAGTTTACCCCTGCATGTTAATTAATGCATTAACTAACAAACATGTACTAACTCACTTAAGGTGGTTATTATAAATCCATACGACTCACACCTTATTGACGGTTAGTCTTCATTAGTTCATGATTAGTACATATCTTAACCCTTCATTAGTTCATATTTAAGTATTAATACAGATATTAGTGCATGATTATTCAAGTACTGTTATTGTAAAGTGTTACTGATTCATGTCAGTAAGTCTTTCTATAATTTGCAGTCATGTGAAAGCTCTGTGTTTGTTTTGTCTTGTCCGTGTTTTTACACATTTTTTTTTCCCTTTGCAACACTGTTCTGTGATATAACCCTGTAAGGTACTACAAGATTCCTTCTTAATTAATAGCTAACCAAAGCAGCAGATGTTAACACAAATGTTTAGAGCTTAATTTTAATAAGATTTTAATTTTAATAGTCTTACAGAAGGCTGGCAGGCATGCTGTCAAAACAGTGTAAAAGTGTGAGCCGTTTTTGTTTTTCCTCCCCTGAGCTACATCTTGGAACACGCTGATTTTTTAAATTTATTTTAGAAGCCTTGTGCACCAACTTTTTCATTCAAAACCAAATAAACGCAAAGAGAACAAATTCCTCATAGGACTACCCTGTGATCGCTGTGATTTAAAAACCAAAAAGAAATTATTCATACAAATAAAGTTCCAAATTCAGAGCAGTGGAGAGGGGGAAAATTGTTTGGCATTGCAAAATACACTGCATTATTCAAGAGAATAACAGTCTTTGGAGAAAATGTGTTCCTAATATCTGCTAGGCAGAGAGATGTGTATGTGAGTCATAAATATGTGTGATTGTAAAAAAAAAAAAACCTTGATATTTATGCAGCTACCATTATGAAGAGATAGAGGTCTGGGGATTCAACATACCTTTTCCAGCTGGATCTCTGAAATCATAGACTTTTTATCTTCAGCACTGTCCTGAAGTCCTCTCTCACCACTTACCACAAACAATCTAACAGCAACGAAAAAAGTAAGAGACGGCAGAGTAAAAAACAAGCACAATATCAGCATAATCAAAACATCTGCGAGAACCAGCAAATCAGAGTGGCTGAGTGAATTTTTTTTTTTAGTTTACTGGGACGAAACTGCTAAGAAGATTTTTAGCTCACCCCATTCCATGCTTCTCTATTGCATTCTTCCTCTCTCTCTCTCTCTCTCTCTCACACACACACACACACACACACACACACACACACACACACACACACACACACA
>JAOUWY010000047.1:10586391-10598219 GCA_025728095.1 Prietella phreatophila | reverse complement strand
CGGTAACTTAGTGACATAGTAAGTTTCTTTCGGTAACTTGGTGACATAGTAAGTTTCTTTCGGTAACTTAGTGACATAGTAAGTTTCTTTCGGTAACTTAGTGACATTAGTAAGTTTCTTTCGGTAACTTAGTGACAGAGTAAGTTTCTTTCGGTAACTTAGTGACAGAGTAAGTTTCTTTCGGTAACTTTGTAAGATAGTAAGTTTATTTTGGTAACTTAGTAACATAGTAAGTTTCTTTCTGGAGTGTTGTCTCTTACCACTTTCTCTGTCAATCTTTTCCTAATGTTTCAACTTCAATTTCAAGAAATATGTTAGCGCAAGGGTAAGCTATATTCATTTGTTATCTGTATATTCATTTGTTGTCACAGAAACATTTGTACTTCTTTTGTTTTGTTACTAAAGTGTCTATCAGGCTCTCTGAATTAGCACGATGCACAGTTTGACAGCATGTTTATAGTCTGTATGTTCTTCCTTCTCATTCATCAGTCTGTTATCATTATGTACGTGGCTCCATGTCCTGTCAGGAAGGTCCTGTTTTTGAGCATGGATATGATCACTTCAAGCATGTTATACAGTAAAGGCAAAAGATTAGACATGGGCCTGTGATCATCTTGATTATTAACATGCACTGTATAGTGAACATTTTACATGTATACTGTATGTTGTTGTTATTATTATTATTATTTTTATTAATAATATTAATAATAATAATTCAAGATGAGATGATCTCTGTAGGCAGCATTTTGGGCACATTTAGTGGTTCCCACTCAGCGTGGTGCAAGGTCCCTTTCCAGAACCTTCACGCTAACTGTTCCTCACACTGTAAGGGTGTAGGTTTGAGGCCACAACTCATCTTCTTTATTCATAGTATTTTTCAATTAACATGCAAAAAGTACGGTAGCTAGGCCTAATAACTAAGTCATTATAAAATGTCACTTCTGACCCTAAGTCCATCTGCTTCTGGGCTACTTCTGTGTTCCTAATTTTCTCTCTGAAATCAGAATAGCTACTTGTAGCTAGGTAGAACTGCTTATGCTAGTTAATGTTACTTTAGTGAAGCAACTATGAGAACTGTCTGTATAAAATTTTCGTATTGTGATATTATGGATATTTCACAATTTAAACTACAATACACGCAGAACTTGGAATCATGTGCTAAATTTCCAATAGACAGCTAGCTCACTTTAGCAGCTAGCATGCCTTGTGTTCACCTGCCTTTTTTCTCTCCTGTAAATAGCATGTCAAATCAATATAACTCTTTATGGCAATGAAGGGGAATTGTAAAATATCTCACTGATCTCACCAAGTCTCTCAGGCAACCATGTACAGTTATCCACACTGTTAACAAAGAAGTGTATTTCTACTTGCATTTGATAAATAATAATAATAATAATAATAATAATAATAATAATAATAATAATAATAATAATAATCAACTATGTGCCAGATAAATATGTGAATAAAAAAAGATATATTTAAGATTTAGTATATTTAAAATTTTATTCAGTATTTCATATTTATTCTAATTGCTTCTGATAAAGTCCTTCAATGTTGTCTTCCTTCCTGTATGTGTTGGTCATGTACCCCCCCCCCCACCATCACACAGTGAAGCCTTAACATTAAAACTGCCAGCCTATATTTATATATTATAGCACAAGCCAGAGCAACAGGAATCCCAGTCTGCGTTATAATGCAATGTTGATCTCCCTTAAAGTTTTCATTTTACGTTGCACACATTTTCTAACATTTTATTAATTAAGTTCAAGAGTTTCTTTAACACTTATTTATTTAATCTTCATATAAGATATAAGACAAGATATTTGTTTAAATTCTATTTTGTTTTTGACTGTTAAAACTAAAAGTATTTATTGTTTGCCTTAATAAAGTGGGTAAATTAAAAATACGGTGGTTAAATTCAAACTTTTTTCTACTGGGCTTTGTTTAAAAAAAGATAAAAAAAATTATCAATAATTATTGATACCGAATGATATGAAATATTATATTGTGATACATTTTTTGGCTGTAACACCCAGCACTATAAATATGTCCTGTTTCTCTGTAAACTGTATACTGTGCTGCTATTCCTACATTCCTACTGAAGTACAGTGCAGTCCCTCCTAACGTAAATAGTGTATTGTTAAAACCCAAAAGGAAACTATGTTTGTTAGCTACCACTCTATAAATGTAAGCAAATCACCAGCAAATCGTCATTTGGATAAGTCCACTTAATACATAAGATCTTTATACAGGGATCTGAGTAGTAAAACACAAACAAATATTGTCACCTAAAGGAATGAAACAATATACAATGTACAATATAGCTCAAATTTTGCTTAATCCATTACGTCCACACACATTCTGAATCAGAACAGGTGAATATTATTTACTATTTAATAAAAGTCTTATATATTATAGGAATAGTATAGAGTAAATAAACCTTTTCAGTCTTCAAAATCAAGCTTTTTTGGCTGCAACAATCACAAAAATTTTTTATCCTCTACGGACTAAAAAATGTGCTTCAGAGAAGTCCGATTTCTAATTTCAAGACTATTATTACTTTTGTGTATGGACCCTTTTATCATACCAGTTTTAGCATCATTCCATTGACTCGCCTGTTTCCTTTAGAATGGACTGCAAATTGTATTACCAGTTTTTAAATGTATTACCATATTAAATCAAACGCTCTGAAATTACTCTTAATTTGTTTGACATGGTTGTGAGTGACTATATATCAAGATGATCCTGATTAAATATCCTGATCCTCTTCAAGATGATTAAATAGAGCACAGGTAGATCATTGTCATTTTCATAACTTTATCTCCATTATAATGTTTTCTCCACTGATCAAACTGCTTGTATCTGCTAGCTTTATGCAGCAGAAAAATTCTGCTCTAGGTGGGAGAAATGAAACCTGGGTTGACTGGGGACCACCAGCAAGCGAGGGCCAAACACTTACACTTCCTGCCAGCTGAAGTGATGAAAGCACCCCCCCCCCAGCTGTAGCCATAACAAAGTACAAAAACACAATACTGCCATGGAGAGCAGCAGAGCCCTAAGAATATCAGAGACGTTTTGCCTTGTACACATCACAGAATTATTTAATACAAAGGTAAACATATCAACCCCCAAAATGAACTTTCTGATACAGAGGGCACATTAAAAGTAACGGTTGACCCCCCGACACACACACACACACACACACACACACACACACACACACACACACACACAAATCTAAGATGGCCATAGGACTTAAACTAAAGAATAAAAAAATGTGGGTTTCTAGTGCATTTGCCTGAGATCAACATAACTATTTGCCAGCATCCTTAATTTAGACATTGAGGGGGAAATGAGTTTGTGTCTGCATCCTGATTCCATCATGGCTCTCTCCAGGGATTGGTACAGAGGATTGTTCCCTCTGACAATGGAGCAGCAGTGGGCATTGTTACATTGTTTATAATGAAGCCCCACCAGCACTATACAGATGTCACAGCCACCTCATCAAAAGCCTCTAACGGATGAGGCTATAGGAAAGACACATTGCATATGAAACCTATTAAAATGCAAATAACTTTTTCCCCAGCAAATGTTTGATTTTCATTAATAATAGTAGTGTGACGCTACCAAATACAGTATATTTTTCAATGTTTTAGGATAAATTTACAATCACAACAGATTAGCCATTTTAATAGGTATACTGTATAGCTGCTATACAGCGTACCTATTAAAATGGCCTATTATTAATTGCCCTGCTACCAATGGGTTAAATAACCCATTAGGTGGTAGCAGCGCAATTAATAAAATCATGCAGACACATGTCAGGAGCTTCATTTAATCTTCACATCAGAGAGAGTCACCATTGACTCTGATGGTGGCACAGGCCCACCAAAACTGGACAGTTGAAGACTGGAAGAAGATTAGGTGACCATTCTATCATTTTTCCATTCTGTCCAATTTTACAACACACTAATACCTGTTATAAGTTAATAGGTTTAGTCTACACAAAAAATGCTATTATGTATCTTAGACTACAACTCAATGAAAGCATAATTTGTTGACTAATTTTTTTAATTATTCCAATATATGCACTAAAGAATATTGAGACATATTGTCTCTCCAGATATCGCTGAAATCATATTCTACATAGAAATTCACAAATTTACAGGGTCAAAGGGACACTAATGGAAAGCTAGGTATTTATCCTAAGAGAAATGGATGTCAATACTCCAAAAATCTAGTTCAGAGCAGAACTCTACAGAAAGTTGTGGGAATTGAACCATTTGACCCATGGGAAAGGGAAAGGTTTTGAACGTTGTTCAATTGTTTTTTCTTTTTTTTTTTGAGGCTGATGGGAATCTCTGTATTAAATAAACATGCCGGCATTGTGCAGTGGGTCTGTACACATCCTGGTTAAAAAGGCCAGAGAAGGCTGCTGGTGTCGTCCCTTTTCCCATTTCTCAAGAACAATGAAGCCATGTGCCTGCTGGGACAATCGCACTTCAGTGCTAGAATCTGTGTCCTATTACTTGTACTCTTATTCTCACACTCACATAGACACACACTCCATCTCGTAAAATGAAGGATGAATTTGTTATATGTAACATTATGTTCTACTGCTATTATCTTGAACGTTAGGAACACCCTAAGACACGCTGTTAGACCTAAACCTTTGATTACATACAATGAAGTAAGAAATAAAACATGGCAGGTCATGCTGTTATAGGGAAATAATCAACAACTGACTGATGTGATGCTCAAATATACCCCCCTGAAATTGGTCATTTTCCAATTACAGTTAAATACTAAATAAATGTCTTCTTATATAAAGCTTCATCACATTTTTAAATTGTGTTTATTATTAGGCTTATATTATTTGTAGTGTCTGTCATGCATCCCTGTGAACCAATTAGGACCAAGTATTAGAACAATACTTGCACATTAATATAAACAAATCAAAACAGAAAATTCAGCAGTGCATTCATATGTGCTGTGGTTAAATTTAAAAACAAACAAAAAAGAACATTCTACCACTATATATCAAATAACTTAAGAGCACTGACAGCTTTCCATTATACCATAAGAGGCATTTTTGTCATAGAAGAAAAAGTTAAAATTTATAAATGGTCATGGTAGCTCATGGTTAAGATGACTTATTGGAGAGTTGTGAGTTACATTCTCAGCACCGCCAAGCTGCCACTGTTGGGCTCTTGAGCAAGGCACTTAACCCTCAACTGCTCAGATGTATGAGAAATCATTCTGAAATCAATCATCAGAAGTCATACTGGATAAGGGTGTCTATAAATGTAAAAGTCCAGTTCCTGTGTTGTAGAATTGACTCTAAACTGGCTGCCTTGGAGGATGCGGAAATCACTAAACATTGTTTTTAAAACCACAAACAGGATGTTTTGAGATTCAACTCTATTTTGGGCTTTTGGTGTTACTGTTGTATGTAAAGGTGCTTGATTGGGGTGGACCAAAAATGCTATAATTAGACAGATTTAGTCAAATTAGAACAGTGAAGTCAAACCAAATATAATTACTGTTACCATTAAACATTTTATGCATAGACTTAAACTGATGATTTTCAGTGGTTTCCTGAATATGCATGATGTTCAGGAATGTCCAGAAAGATATGGTTGCCTGTTTTTCTGGCTGATTTCATTGTTATAGAGCAATGCACAAATACTTGATATTTATCTGATGCATCATTCCTAAAACTTATACTGGCTACTTGGTAACAGTGAAACAAACACACAGTGGTGAAAAGTAATGCTTTCTCCTCATTACATGCATACACAAGGCTAGTGTGAGTTTATTTTTACTTTCAACTTAACATACACACTGAGAGATGTGGAATTTTGCTAAAGTTATAAATTAATGTTGTTTAACATACTGTTAAATAACATTTACATGGCCATCATGCATTTTTTTTCCTAAAGCCTTTGTCCAGCACCATAATCTTGCACAGTGTGATATTTCTTAGAAACACTATGAACTCTGGATACAGTTGAGTGACTTTTGATGTATTATCTCAGGTGCAGTATCTGAAATGCGATTAGTGTATGTTTGGTAACTTGTCAAAAACTTTAAGAAAAAAAACAAAGATTGAAAACATACAGAATAGTACTAAACAATAAACTTGAATAAGCAAAATTGCAATTGCACAAAATTGTTTTGCATGGTCTTTCACAACGATGTTTTTTTTTTAGTAAATTAGACCTTTTAGGTGTACTCGTGTTCGATGCATGTGAATCAAAATGAGGGCTTTGGCTGAATGCGCTTTGTGATGATGTCATATGGGGAGTGTGCAGTTATTTTGAAAAATTGCAAGCTCCTGCAAATATTGCAGAGTTTCCTTTATTTTGCACTCATTTCTGTGATCACAAAATCCTGGAGGAACTGATAACCCAAGCATATTTACAAAACATACTGCAATATGATCTGTAGTCACCACGCATACCACACAAATGCTTCATTTCTGTAATAAAATAATCCACCTTGAACAACTTGAATATTAATATTTATAATTAGCATGTGATCTTCAATTATATCAGTTTTAGCCTGTAATTAAATTCACAGTTCACTTTTTTGGCTCATCAACATGTTGGTCTATATTCACTACCCGTTTCCTACATTCCCACAGTGCCATTGCTGATACTTGTGCAAGTTGGAGTTAGCACTTGCTTGATCTCTAGCTAAAGAAACCGAGGCACAGCCACAGCAGTTAACCAATATCTTCTCACAGGAACAGTACAAATACACCACCAACCAACAGAGAAGAACTATAAACCACACGTCAATATACTAAACACATCAGAAATATTTAATGAGTTTTGGGTTGGAGTTTTCCTTTAGTCCAATATGTGAACACTAAAATGCAGTGACAGTTGATGCTGGTTAGACCTTTCACACACAACTTCAACAATGAGCTGATGCATCATGTCCTTGCATGGGAAGAGATGATTTTGTAATCCCTTTTTAGTTCTGCATCTCTTCCATACTTTCATCGGGTCACACATTAAACAAAAAGCCTTTTCATGCTCAGCCTTATGATAATCAGTGAAAAGAGAGGTATCGAGAAGCTTCTAAATATCTCTCCCATGTGGGATAAGGGCATGTGCCCATGTGCCTGAGGAACTTCATTATTAAACCACAGATGAACAAAAGTCTTTAATACATTCACAGGTCTTTTTCCAGTAAGTGAACATTACAGAACAAGTCATAACCATGCTACGCATAGATTCTGAACCCCTGTCCTGGACAGTTTAGTGTTTTCTCAGCTCCAACACACCGTCTTTAATTCAGGAAAGGATGTAGCTGATTACTGGGTAAGGTGTGTTAGAGCAGGGGAAAAAACAAAACACTCACATGTGCAAAACGAGTGTTGGAAACCGGTGATTTGGTGGATTGTAGATCATGAGCATTACACACAATGATATGTCTTTACATACAGCATATTAGGTAGCACGAGTTATCTCTATGGGGAAAATGACATGACTCTAGCTAGCTCTTCTCAGGTCGGTTCTTTTCCAGTACTGCCCTGGGGGTAAACTCCAGTTTGTCCTTTAGACTGAGGACTTGCGTGCTGTCTCGGCCCACCAGCTCCTCGAGTTTCCGGTCCTCACGAAGCTCCGCGACACCTTTCTCTTCTCGCGGGGTTTTGGGAGGTCCCCGGATGAACCACTCCAGGTGATAGCCCACCGCGCCCACTACGAAGGCTACAGGGAAGGTCACGTAGGGCGCATAGGTGCGCACTGAGGTCCACACCACCAGCCACATGGTGGCACAAACGACCTAAATGTAAGCAAACATACCTCATATAACTCCTTTGATTACATTTAGTTACGGTACAACCACGTGTAATACGATTCTTAATAATGTATTTATAATGAAAAACACAGTGAATGAATTTACCTGCTGGAGGTGCTTCCGTTCAATTCTTGATATCCTTCAGGCAGTTGTATCAAAAATCCACTTCCTGCGTTTAGGTACCGCCTCGATTGAAGACGCAACTGCGACGTTTCGTATTGTCATTGGTTTAAAACGCCGTCAGTTTCAGCGCGTTGCGGTGACGACGGCACAGTCCATGGACGACACCTAGTGTTCACCCTGTGCAACAAGCCTTCTCATCAACGTTTTATTGCCCTTCTGCTGTTATTTAACGATTATTTTAAATAACGACTTATCACATTAGTTTCTCTTTCTGCACATTCAAGGACACTGGCGGAACATTAAAGACTTGTTTTTGATGTTTAGATTAAACCTACTCAGTTAAAGTGATCAGTCAAAAGGCTACTGACTATACGTACTCTACTAAATATTATCATTTTGATAATGGTGTGTGACCGACCGCCTGGTTGTTTTACTGACCACTGAGGGTCCCTGGGCCCTACTTTAAGAACCACTCTTCTACATGCTGTGTATCTTTTGTACTTTTTTACTCATAGGAGATCACAATTAAAATTCTCTAGCTTCTGTCAGAAATACACAAATTACAATCTACATAACTTCTGGCACAATGCTGAAAAAGATATTGAGTGGTATATTACAACATTTTGACATTTTCAAATATTACTGTTTAGCCAGTTCTCATTAAATTATCAGAATGTAAAAGAGCCGATCCACTCATGCAATGTTTGTGAAATGTTACTTACACCCCCTCTGAATCAAAGCCTTCAGTCTATAAGAATAAATCAATCTTAGACTGCACCATATAAATTATAACGACTTTAGATTTATCAGTAACATAGAAACTAAATAGTTTTAGCTGAATGCAGTTATAATATAAAATAATAGTTAATAAAATAAAGCCCCACAACACACATGACTGGCAGCAGATAGAATAATGCAATTTCACTCCCTGAGTGAACTAGTTCTCCAAATTTCTTTTTTAGGCATTACATACACAATCATGGCAAAGGTAAATAAACACCACTTGTTAGTTGTTAGTTGAAACAAATAACAAGGAGAGCAAGAAATAAGAGTGCATGTGTACAGAGCATTTAGGGTAAGGGAGGTAAACTGTAGTGAGAGGCACAGTTATGAAGGAAAATCCAGAGTGCCCGGTGGTCTTTGGCATGAAAAAGCAGTCCTCGTTACCAGTGAAAGGATCAAACTGCCATCTCATGGAATGTAAATCTTCACATGAGCCGTGTGATGGTGCAGGACAGAAAGTCCTCATAGCTCATGCGTACGTTGCCGGTCATGCCGGTGTCCTTCTCACGAAAGGCCTGGGTTGTGCTTTGCAGTTGAGTGCACACCTGGATAAAGGAGTCAAGCTGGAGGGCATTACTCATGCCACGGACACAGTGACGGTTCACCAGGTTCTGAATGAACTGCGGGCTCAGGTTATAACCCAGCTGAGAGAGTGCTGAGGAAATAAATGAGATTCATAGTATGATGGTCATAAAAAAATGGCTGAATAATAAATGAAGATGAAAATACAGAGCACAGGAATGTTCATAAAGTTTTGCAAAATGTCAAATTATCATAATTGTACAGAAGGCACATTTTGACAGGGGAAAAAGAGATCATCTTTACTGTCATTATGTATATAGTTATTATGCACCCTTAATGTATCTTATTTGTTCAATTTTATAGTAGGTCTAGCCATTACAATAGTGATATTATGAAAGCCTAAAAATGCAAACAAGCACTCTGACACAGCAGATGTGCGTGCTCTGGAAGCATATAGACAGATCATACAGGATCCAGATAAGTTTTGTGTGGGTATTTTGATAAATAATCCCATTACCGCGATTTAAAAATTGGTCAAATCAATGTAGGCCATTGTTTAACCTTAATTCATCACTGGGTCAGTAACCATTGTATAAAATTCTCATAAGAAATTACTAAGAAAGAAGAAAAAAATAAAATTAAAAAAAAAAAGTGTCACCCCCCCCATGCCTGACTAACCTTGATGCAGCTCATTGCTGTTGATGGAACCTGAGCGGTCACGGTCAAACTGGTGGAATATTGCCCGCCACTGCTGCAAAAATACCCAAAGAGCTGAGAAGCCATATACGTCAATGCGGCCAGTTTTGGTCTTGTCGAACATATCTACAAAACATACAGTCTATTAATGGTTTTTCAATATCTGGATTCCAATATCTGGAATGCATGTCATTGCATGACTCACTAAATCATTCACATTCACCATTAATATGCTTAAATGAAGTCATCCATTCAGCAACAGAAATGGCTGATTAGCAGAGAACAAGATTTAAGCTGTATTAAAAGGTACTGACTGATCATCATCAGGCAGGTTTCATCATTGAATGCCGAGTTATTGGAGTTGAGCAGGGCCTGCTTTAGCTCCTTCAGGTTGATGTAGCCACTGCGATCAGAGTCAACAGTCTGAAACCACTGATATGCTTCAGGGTTAACTCCTGGTGGGATGCTACCTAGAACGTAAAAACTATTTGAAACACTGACATAGCACTGAAAATCAATATGTTCAAGTGGTATATTAAAGTCTGAGAAATAGCAGGTACAGGACCATAGCTGAAGCAGTATTAAAGATTAAGGAAAAATAACCACTCTACAACAGGTTTCCCTTTCGGCTGAAGTAGAAGAATCTAATTGTGCCCGTGATAAAAATAGATACTGACAGGAAATGAATGGACTGTATCATGATCATATTGTAATATTTCACTTTGGTATGAAACCAGATTTGCTGTAGACTCTTAGGAATAATTACTTCCTTTCAGACGTACAGTGATTAAGGCCCCATGGAGAACATTATCACACATTTCACACTACAAATAAAATCACATGATGCACACACACACACAGTCACTTGACATTATCACATCCAACTAACTAATTTCCTCTACAGGTACAACCTGTACAATATTGTTATATGCTACGGATTCTGTGTGCTTGTAGTGCAGATATCGGTCGTCGAGTAAGGGATATAAAACAGCTGCAGTACGCAAAATAAAGAAACTTGTCTGCAATACTTAAATTTTTGTTTTCTGTATTTTAAATGGTAAATGGCGCACTTATATAGCACTTTTATACGAAGCGCTTTATGCTCTCATTCACCCATTCTCACACACATACACACACACACACTGACTTGCCATAGAGAGCAACTTGGGGTTCAGTGTGTTGCCCAAAGACACTTCGGCATGTGGATCCACGTGGGCCGGGAATCGAACCGCCAACCCTACGATTAGTGGACAACCCACTCTACCACCTGAGCTACAGCCACCCCAGTCTGTTTTAGTCACAGACTTGAGGCAAGACACACGTGGCTGCAGCAGTGTGTGTATGAATTTGCACGCTCAACCTTGTGATCTGGGGAGCACGATAGCTTAGTGGTTACACCGTTTGCCTGTGCCCTGCGATGGGTTGGAACCCTGTGTCCAGGGTGTCCCCTGCCTTGTGCTCCAAGTTCCCTGCTGTAGGCTTCCCGCGACCCTGTGTAGGATAAGTGGTACGAAAAATGGATGGACAGACCTTCTGATTATCAGCCAAATCAGACTGCAAACCACTAGTCATCAGAGAACTCTTACCAACGTCATGGGTGCAGTTGTACAATGCAAAACTGATCGTTCTGAAAAATTTAGTTCAGCTGAAACGCGCTTTTACATACAGATAAATCTTATCCGATGTCAAAAACGTTAAGACCTGGTGTATGGCACCAATAAATTTCAGTTAAATAGTGATTAATTGGAATGCAGTCCGTTAAACAAACAAAAATCTTAATGTTCTCTCACCTCCAGGAATATGCTGGCCATATGGTCCACCCTGAGGCTGGCCATATCCACCGTAAGGGGCTCCTGGGGCTTGACCACCTCCATAAGGAGCTCCAGGGGCCC
>JAOUWY010000047.1:10338205-10349717 GCA_025728095.1 Prietella phreatophila | reverse complement strand
GAACCCCATACCCTGGAGGTGTGAGGCGAACATGATAACCACTAAGCCACTGTGCACCCTATAATCTATGTCAGATAGCAAAAATGAAAAAAAATAAATATAGTGCACAAGGAGTTATGACTATGCAAACTGAAAACTCCCCCATGTCCTCCTGCCATTCCAGATCAACCCCTACCTCCACTTTCCTGGTTACATTACACTATTAGAGACTTTAACTAAGAGGCAGCTACAGGCACTACAATAACAACAACAAGGGAAGAACTGCTTTAGCATTAATTTATTTTTAATAGAAGATGAGTTTTCACTCTCATAGTTAATTGTAATGAAAAGGACATTGTCATTACCTAGAGAATATTTAAATGTTGTGTGAATACAGTAACAGTGTAAAATCTTGCCATAGTAGAGTGACTACATGTACAAAATAGCACCTGTATATTTATTTATTTATTTAATGGCCAATGTAGCTATGGGGTCAATGCTTAAAGACTCTATTATCTTTGACATACTTAGCTTTAACAAAAAGATGAGAGACCACACTGGGGAAAATAAAAAGCTATATGTCAGACTAAAGAGTCTAAAGAGAATATGTGATTCACTAAAGCTGGGGAAATGTGGATGAACAATATTAACGCATTAAGGCCAATTATCAAATTTATACTGAGTGCCGAAGGTGCAACTTAACTGGAGACATTGGGGACATGTACAATTTTGTTCAAAGCACTCCTTAAAAAACATTCTAGCTTGCCAAACACTTTCTAAAAATATCAGTTTAGATATATTCATGGTTAGTTTATCATGGTGGCATCTCTAACAAAATCTCTTCTCTATGATAAGTCTTGCAGATATAAAGGGATAGGACACAAATGAGTTTAAATTAGCATTCATTTCTTATATTTAATGTATTTGTCACAGACATATATCACAGATTTATTTACAGAAAACTACACTTGCAGTAATATTTTCATATATTTAAAAATAAATTGAGGCTGTAGCTCATAATAATATTGCCTGTAGTTGTCATAAAATTGGCCAGTTATATCAGCCTGAAGGATTGTACTCTTTTGTAAACAATAGCAACTAAATTGTTAAAGACTTTGAAAGCATCCATCATTCAGTAAATGCTGAAGAGAAGAAAAAGCTGATATGGATTTAAATGTTAGTTAAAATGGAAGTCCATCTTTTCTGTGTGATGCTCTAGTGACAGGCGAGGAAAAATAAACACTTTTGGTGCAAATTTGTCAAGTTTCTGCTTAGGCATGCAAGCTATGCAAGTGTTTTTTTTTGTCCATTCCTCATTCTTGTCTTCAGCACTTTTCAAAACAAAGTCACACCCATAGTGCAGAGGTTCCTATACCTCACAACATTTTTGATGGATTAGTGTATGGAAGGGGAGGGTAGATAGGGTCAGCATCATGAAGGGACATTTGTGGGGTTCAATTACAGTTATAATGTGGTTGATTATTAGTTCATGGCTGAGATGGTAGTGGTAGAGATCCATCTATATGATTGATTGTTTGTCTCACTCTGTTTGTGTGATAGAAAGAGAGAGAGAGAGAGAGAGAGAGAGAGAGAGAGAGAGAGAGAGAGAGAGAGTGAGAGAGAGAGTGAAACATACCAGTTCACAAGTGGCTAAGTACATCTTTGGAGGTTTCAATACATAGTAGTATTCCCAATAAGCCTGTTTCTCATATTTACAATTTCTTCCACTTGACTGAATCATTTCTTAATAGGAAGTTATACTGTGGTATCAATATTATATTATGGTATCAAATGACCTGCATCAACATGATTGAAACTTGCCCAGAAGGCTCTGATTGCTCTGATGCAGTTGGATGCAATGTTCTACTAGTGTAAAGGTCTACTATATTTTTCAAAAATATAACATGAAAGGTGATGTAAATGAAATACTTATTTCAAATAATCATGCTGGAATTTTTATATAAAGTTTACATACAGGTACACATTAATTAGGACTGTAATTAGTTCCCATCTATTGCTGTGAGCCAAATTGACCATGCTCTCTTGGTGGGAGGGACAGCATACTTTCTCCCCTGTCAATCACAGCAACTCTAGGCAATCATTTGCATCTCTGAGCTCATTTATGTAGAAGACGGTAACCAGCAGTTTCATTGCTATGTGATGCAGCATGAGCAGCAGTTTAAAAAGATGCAGTTGTCTTGCTTTATGTGGCTCAGAGGAAGCATGGTAGCTGTTGTATGATATGGGAGAGCTGGTTGCTGGGAGAGAATTGGCAGGTGATCAACTTAGGAAGAAAAAATTGACTGTACATACAGAAATCTTATGAAAAGAGACCAAGGAAATGCTTAAAGGGAACCCTGATTATGAAGACTTGTATGGCTTATTAGATTAACGCTGACATCAGCTATATAAATCCGCTATACACTCTAGATGTCAGGGGTTTTATTTTAAATAATAAAAATCCTTGCACTCGTCGGTCGCCATTGCTCATACGACACAATGCATTCTGGGTAGTGACGTCAAATGGCTGCAACGGTGTTTGATTCTCCAGCAACCCATATAAGTGTCTTCAGCCTTTTAAATTTGAATCCAAAGGTAACATAAGTGAGGAGGCTAATATAGAAAACATTACTCAAAATGTACATCAAAATGAATATGATCAGAGATCAGAGATGAGGAGGCAAAAGGTTTGGCAAAATCTATGGTGTCTGTGTAGCATCTGCACATCTATGCCAACCGAGAGCGTTTGTTGTTCAAGGCAAGCGTATGGATTAAACTCATTTTATAAAGAAACATATTCTAATATCACAAATTTTTAGAGATTATTAGCCATCCCACCATTGTATATTTTATCCTGTTAAAATTCAGACGGCCAGCATGTTGTCACCATGTTATGAGCAAATCTATATATCTCCACAGCTGCCGTCATATGAGAAAATCTGTACGAAGGTACACATATCTTTGGAAAGCTAAGATTCTTGTGACTCGACTGATATAAACCTTTTTGAGATCACAACAATCACAACAGCAGCTACAATCAATGTCTCTGTCAGACCACCAATATACAAACATACACTCACCTCATATGAAGCCTCGTAATAATCCACTGATCCATAACATCCCGACATCCCATCTTAATATGCTGGCAAAGGTCCCAACAATCCAATTATGTAAAAATATTTAGTCCACCTTTCAAAAGAGATCAAAACCATGCATATATTCCAAATGATTGAAGAACAGCTTATTTTTTATTTATTTATAATGTCTTAGCTCTGCATTTTAGGCTAATTTTACAAGAGCTTTACATTATGAGACTATACAGAAAAAACACACTAACAAGATACAGGTTTGAGTATATTTACGGATATACCCTGCATCACAGCACACAAGAACTAGAAAAGTAGAGCCAAAAGCAGCACAGTGTGGCATTCTTTTCCAGGCTAGTAGCTAATTCTTTTGAGTGCTCAAATGTAACCATTTTACGTCATCGACTCAGAGTGCACCACACATGTCACATAATGGCAGCCTCTGTAGGTTAAAATATGTATTAAATATTAAGGATTTTTAAAGTAATTGACATATTTCATGTTTTTCTAACAACATATTTTAGAAGGAGAGGGCAATTTCTGTGTGTTAAGGACTACAAGTCTTCATAGTCAGGGTTCCTTTCAAACCTTCTGCACTGTAACATATAAAGAGCTCCCATAAAACTGGCCACAGGTGATACTGCTGCATTGGGAAAGTCCATCAATGTCTCTCGACATAGCCAAGATGTTTGTGTTGTTTTGTAGCATTTATTTTCATTTTTACTATTTCTTATAGTATTTATTCAAGGCATATTTATTTACAGCATTATCTATAAGTTCTTTAACCACAACTACATCAATTAAGTTCATATTTGGTCTCAAATTGAGATAATTGAGATTTTCTAACAGATATATTTCCTAAAATATAAACAAACTAGTGACCTAAATTTATCTGAGGATGAATCCATCCACCTATTATTCCTTCTTCAGGGTCGTGGGGAACCTGCACTGGGCACAAGGCAGGGTACACCCTGGACAGGGTGCCAGTCCATCGCAGGGCACAATCACATACACACTCAATAATACACTACAGACAATTTAGACACACCAATCAGCCTACCATGCATGTCTTTGGACTGGGGGAGGAAACCCCCGCTGTACGGGGAGAACATGCAAACTCCGCACACACATGTCCCCGGCAGGAATCGAACCCCGGACCCTGGAGGTGTGAGGTGAACATGCTAACCACTAAGCCACCATGTGCCCCACAGAGGATGCTGATGTTAAAGAAAAAAAATATATTGGTTACACAAGCTTCATATCTTACCCCACACATGACTTTTTCATTGCTTAAAAAGGTGGTGGGGGAAAATCCATGTAATAAAAGTGGAATAAAAACCATGTACCTCTTATTCATATTCAATGTTTAGAACACATTATCTGTTCATTCCTAATAATGCTTTCATATACCTTTTATGTTATAGAGCTGCAGTTGGCATCAGAGTGTTCAGGCTGGCTCTGGACAGTGACAATGGCTATGACTGGTTGGGATCTGAGAAGATGCTCTCTTCTGTGCTTGAGAAAATTACAAATGCATTGTAAGTGCACACATCAATAAGGTTGAACAAAACATCTTGGGGCAATGGGAATCTTTTGTCAACAGTTATATATGGCAGTGACTTTGTATAAATTGTTACCTATGGTCTGACTGTTGTCCAAATCCATTTCAACCCCCTCCCCCCTACAGCCACATTAAAACGGTTGTGTGTGTGCGTGTGTGTGGGGGAGGGGGGGTTGGGTCAATAAAAAATATGATATTTTGTAGGATTGATGGGAATATACTATCAAAAGGGACATGTGTCCTCTGAAAACAGCAATATATTCAGTAAACAGGCATGGACTATGAAAAAGAAGCTATTGCTGAGTCCATCTACTCCAAACATCCATTGTGTTTTTGCTCTTCTTCTGTATCCCTGTTATCAGAGCATATGACATGAGAGAAGGACAATTCATGACATATTGCAGCAGGAAATATTTGCCCTACCACTAACAGTATTATAATGGCTTGCTGTTGCTTTAGCTTTAGACCTCTATAATCCTCACTGAATTAGTAGCCCATTGAAGGCTTTCCAGATGGTCACATTGATATCTTTCCATTTTTCTCCATACACCGCCTCTTCTCTATGTCATTTCAAGAACAATGTTTTGTATTGGACGTGAGATGTACGTCTCAGAAGATAATCTGGTGTCTGTGACATGACTGGCAGCATATCTAGTTGGACTTGGAAGCATTTTGATTATATTTTTTACACTAAGTCCACCCTGTCTCTTAAGGGGGATAGAGATCATGTTATCCATTTTTAGATTTGAAGGTGTCTAATCTATGTAATTGCGCAGCAGGCTCTTGATGGGTTTTAGATCTTCAGAAGGGTCACTGTAAAAATAAATAAATAAATAAATAAATAAATATAACCTGTCATTAGATGACGATCCCCCATAATCAGAGTCCTCCACAACAATCTCAGACACATCCTCATCACTGCTATAAAGGCAAATTTCTAGAAACGTAGCAGCAGAAAATGTCATTTTCAAAAGCAAAGCACAGCCGAGAGAACAATCATTACAAAAAGAAGAGAAATAATTCACAACACTCTGTCCTTCAAGTTTTATGCTCCCTCCACCCAGTGTTAAACAATTTACAGCTACGCTTCATATCTCTCTCTCTCTCTCTCTGTCTGTCTGTGTGTGTGTGTGTGTGTGTGTGTGCTTGCAACTTCCCAGCTGAGAAAAATCCATGTAAAGTCTGGTTTATGGCACTTCTAAAATTACAATATTGAAGCTTTGATGGCAGCTGTGTCTGTTTTTGAGTGCTATGACATGCAATCAAGCTTTATAACTAAGGTCTCTAAGAACACAAAAAGAAGTTATGTATACATTTTTCAAGATCAACACAAAATATTTGTGTATTTTCATAAAAATTTGGAAGTCATAAAGTATCAAGCTTATTAAAATGTTAAGTATGTTTTTAAATGGTTAATGCAGCTCTAGGGTCAAAAACACAACACTCCAAACATATCACACAGGTGAAAGGTCCTATTTCTATCATGTTATAAGTATCTAACACAGGAAATTGTATCACAGTGCTACAGTGCCTCATTTTCTTTCAGCCTCTGTAATGGTGAAGCAATCCTTTGCACTTGTGTAATTATAACCCATTAAAGTAGCAGTATAAATAAGGATGGTGCTAATGGCATAGCCATTATTTAATTTGTATTTTCCTATTATTCTTAATGAAGCAAAAGTAAATGTACTAACCTCGTTCCATTGGCACTTTGGTTTGTACCAGGATTGCAAAACTAGGCACTGATGTCCCATTGCTTTAAAATAACCTGAAGACAACCCTGACAATATTACAAATATATAGTGCTAGCATATAGACATATAGACATGCTAGCATATAGAAATTAGATATTTCTTTACTTTTTTATTTTATTTCTATTCCACCTGATTCCACCTTATTCATATATGAATGAGTAATCACTTCTCTTAATGTTTCCTCTGATATGTCATTTTTAATGTGGATTGAACTTAACATTCAAACACTTAGATTAATTAGTAAGCTATATACTGCAATCGTCTTGCCAAAGCAAAGGCTTTTCAGCAAATGTGACAGAAGTTAATAATGAGCCATGCTCGTTCCCATGACAATTCCCTTCAGGCTCATCAAGCCTGGCAGGGGGCAAAACACACTACAACCTACACTCTTAAAGGAGAGAAAAAAAAAAGAAACAAAAAAACCTTCAAGGGCTCTTTGTATAGTCAAGATTGAATGTTTTTAAGCTTTAGGGTTCAAACATTTTTCAATAATTGTATTAAATCATAAAAAGTTGAGGGGTCTAGGATTTAGTGTAGCTTATAACTGGTGAGGGGCTGTCTGCTAGTGACATAGCTATTTGGATTTCAGAAAGATTTTTTTTTTTTTTAAATCTGCATTTCTATCAATGTAGAGAAGCTTTGCTTGCTGTTCATATAAACCAAAGTTGTCCACACCACTGCAGCTCAATGCCCAATTTAATTTATGTGCATATGGGTGACAAATAAAAGGAAAAAGTATCTGGAAATGTACTGGAGGGATGAACACCATTCCCTCAATTGCTGTTTTGATGACGGTTGTGGAAATCGTTGCTGAACACTTTAGCCCAAAATCTCCCATGGGAGTTCAATGTGGCTAAGATCAGATGACTGTGAAAACCATGGTATATTATTCGCATCATTTTCATACTCATCAAATCATTCAATGAACCCCAGTGCTCAGTGAATAGGAGCATTGCAAAGACAATTGCTTTACGACTACATGAGAAGTCCGGCCTCCCCTAAAGCTTCATTAAACTGCTGCAATGAAATGTTTACCAGTGTTCTTATTATTCATCACTCTTGGTGAAATAAAATATTATTGCAAATCAAAATATCAAATATGTCACTGCAGCTATTTTTGGTAGACATTGCAGTCTGCACAGAGTGCAATGTCTTTTGAAGCCTGTAGATGCTGCATTCATTGACACACAGCTTCTATGGCATCCTATGGCAGATTTAAGTATAGTTTAATGTGTTTTAATGGAGCAAAGTTAACACTCATTGGACAACAGGCTTTAAGTATGTCATTTTGAGCTTGGACACACAACTCGCTTCTCTAGTCAAGGAGTGTATCATCAGGTAAATTTGATTAGAAATAAAATATCTTAACATTTATTGGACAAGGGGCTGAACCTTGTATTTAACTGTTAATCATTGAAATGCTAATGAATATGACTGACATCTCAAACTTCAACATGGCATTAGTGCCAGTAAGACAGAGCTCTCAGAGCTGCAGGGGTGGTCAGTAACCAAACAGAAAGAATTTTACACAACTATTGTAGTTTGATATTTTATCATTGTAAATGGTAAATATTGTGCATAAATGGTAATTAAAAAATTATGTTTGATTATTTATATTAGCTTTGGAATTTTTAGTTTATTTGTAAGTCTAACTAATTAGCTTTAACTACCTTCGTTAGTTAAATTTAGCTAGCTAATTAGCACAGGAGTGTTCAATATTATCTGCAAAGGAAAAAAAGGTTTTCTTCCCAATGAAACAGGAGAAAACATCTGATTCTACCTGTTTAATCAGTTGAGTTTGGATTTCAAAAGACTCGGGTATGGCTTCTGTCTGGTTTGAATGAAAACCTGCACCCACACGGACCCATTGTGGATAAGACTGGACACTCCTGAGTTAGCAGCTTAGTTAAATTTTATTGCAACATGGCAGACTCTAGTCATTTTTTTGTCCTGATTTTGGAACAGTTTATTGATGCTCTTACATATGAAGAGAGAGACAGACCAACAGATGAAACAGTTAAAACAGAACACACACATACAGATACAGTATACTGTGTGCTTCAATAACAGATACCTGTGCTTTCCCTATTTTAAAAATCACCAGCCATCAATGGTGCTCTGTAATCCTGCAATGAGAACACTCCCATCTGGATAAAAAATGTTTCATCATGCGGTAAATGCGATTAGTCAGAATAATTTTGTATTTATTTGTAGTGATATTTCCCTACACAGAGACAAATGGAGCCAAACCCTGCTGTCAACATACTCCTGCAATATAACAGAGCCAATATTTTTCATTGGTTTGTATATGTTTGTGATGTGACTCTCTTTAGGTTTCTACCTCTTCATGTTTGTCAGTGTGAATGCCTGCTAAAGAGGATATCCCTTGCATGAATATCATTTAAAATATATGTAATGTTTTACTGTCATGTCAATGAGGCTACAAAGTGTGTGTACTATTTGTCTCCATTTCAATCATTACCACTGCACGTGCATTTCATGTATAATGTGTAGGTCTTATTTAGTTCTGTGTTGTTTCATGTAGTTAGTGTTTTGTTTTATGTAGCACGGTGGTCCTCGAGGAATGTTGTTTCATTCACTTTGTACTGTACCAGCTGTGTATGGTTGAAATGGCAATAAAAAGAAACTTGACTTGACTTGAGATAGGGGCATAAGAATATCAGTGTGTCAGTATGTGTTTTAGCAGTAATAGAGGTTAAATGCTTCTGTGCTCAAACTTATGAATTTCTTATTCTTCTTATTAATTGTATAAGGTATATAACCCACCATTAGCCTTTCAGCTTTTGAGTGTGTAGTTCAGCCTGCCAGTGGAGAATCTGTCATTTCTCCACATCAACACACCCCTCATCTACTCTCATCTCTCTTTCTTTTAATACAGCTGTTCATTTGGTTTCATCCCCGTTTGTATGCCATTGATCCCACTGATCGCAGAAGATAAGAGCCAAGCATGGTTTGCTATAAGATAATTATTCAATCATTGGCTTGGTAATGAGTGCTTGGCTCTTCTGCCTTATTGATTTATTACGGAGTTATGCCTGTCCACCTCCCAAGTGAGGTGACTGCACAAAAAGTAATTGCAATCCATGAAAGGAGTGACAGAATGCATAGATGCCCTCTTTCATCCTGCCCAAACACACATTGTGTCAAATGCAGAAAAGAGGCTGAAGGTTGCACCAATATGTAGGAACAGAGAAAGCAGTGTCATTATTGTGATATTAGAGCTCCTATATTGGACAGCAGTCATGAGTGAAGACTGTGACTTTCATGCCAAGCTCTTAATTCAGACCTGTGACAGTTCTTTTACAACACTCATTTTAAAAAAATTAGGACAGCTGGCAGCTGTCAAGATTGAAGCAATCTTCCAAATATTAGGCAGGCTTGCACACTGGGACACACACATCTGACAGCATTCCAGGTAGTCTGGATAATATCATTCTACTTCCTACCATCACTGATCTATCCAGTGACACCTGGTTGTGATATTAGATCAAGAGCAAGACAATGAAACTATTAGGGAGCAATGAATTATATCACTAGGTCTTATCAATGGCATAATAAGAATGATGTGGACTATCTCACTCTCACACACACACACACACACACACACACACACACACACACACTTCCATCACATCTATTTGATAAAGTGTTTCAAGACTGTAATACTCCTTTCATGGATTTTACTCAGAATTACAACATTGTATGCAGACAAGCTGTAGCCCCACATTTTTAGTCTTGTTTTTTAGCTTTTAGTTTTTTTTTCAAACTAAAAAACACAAAACATGCACTTGTGTCATCTGTACTTGTGTAATTTATACTTTAATTGGACATTTTGTGCTTAATATGTCTATTCAATTTCTCCTCCAAAGGCGGCAGTGCAAATGAAGGAGGCCATCATTAGCCTGAAAAATCAAAACAGACCTATCTGAGAAATAGCAGAAACTTTAGGAGTGGGCAAATCAACAATTTGGTACATTAATGAAACAAAGTAGCTCAGCAACATCAAAAGAACGGAAAACAGCTAAATTGAATGATCACGGAATTCTTTCTTTGTTAAAGAAAAACCCTGTCACAACATCTAGCCAAGTCAAGAACACTTTATAAGATGTAGACATATCATTGTCAAAATCTACAATCAAGAGGCGCCTTCATGAATGTAAATAGAGATGGTTTACCTTAAGATGCAAACCACTGGTAACACTCAATTTCTGTTGAAAAGTCAGATTAGATGTTTTTTAAAAAAATAATAAATACAACATCAACTGTCAAACACATAGTGACAGTGTTATGGCATGGGCATGTACAGCTGCCAATGGAATTGGGTCACTGGTGTTTATTGATGTGACTGCTGATAGAAGTAGCAGGATGAATTCTGAAGTGTATACAGCTATATGTTCTGCTCAGTCAAATGCTGCAAAACTAATCGAATGGTGCTTCAGATAAAATGCTCTTAAATGTCCAATGAATTCAATCGAAATGAGCATGCTTTTCAATTACTGAAGACAAAACTGATGACAGAAAGACCTACAAACAAGATTGAAGCCAGCTGCAGTTAAGGCCTGGCAAAACATCTCAAGGGTGGAAACTCAGTATTTGGTGATGTCCATGGATTCCAGACTTTAGGCAGTCACTGACTGCAAAGGATTTGCATCCAAGTATTAAAAATAATCATAATATTTAAAACAGTTACATTTTAGTCTGTGAAAATGGAGAGACAAAAAAGCTGAAAGTCTACACTTCAATCACATATTGATTGCTTCATTTCTAATTCATTGTGGTGGTGTACAGAGATAAAATTCTGAAAATGAAATGAGTGTCCAAATACTTATGGCTGCAAGACTCTACAGTCTGGGCTAAAAAGGAATCAGCCTTAGTGTCATTTCTTTTTCATTTTATGTATCTTTCTTAAGATCATTATTGATTGTGGCAGTGGGGGCATGGCCGGGTATTAGCTGTGGATGGAGAGAAGATGGATTGAACCAGCACGTAATGCGTGATGATTCTCACCTGTGTGCAGTTGCAGCCAGTCTACTTACAGTATGTATGCTTTATTTGTCCTTCCCCTTTAACTTCTTCTATTTTGCATCGTTGCACTTCAGGAAATGATGTTA
>JAOUWY010000047.1:10308880-10322186 GCA_025728095.1 Prietella phreatophila | reverse complement strand
GTCTCTCGCCCATGTCATCCCTCTAGCCATGTCTCTAGCCCATGTCAGGCCTCTAGACACGTCTCTAGCCCATGCCATGCCTCTAGCCACATCTCTAGCCCATGCCATGCCTCTAGCCATGTCACTAGCCCATGTCATGCCTCTAGCCATGTCACTAGCCCATGTCATGCCACTAGCCATGTCTCTAGTCCAAGCCACATCTCTAGTACAAGCCACGCTTCTAGTCCAAGCCATGCTTCTAGTCCAAGCCATGTTTCTAGTCCCTGCCATGCCTCTGAGCCCTGTCCCGGCCATGTCTCTGGTCATGCATCGGGCCCATGACCCGGCTATGGCCCAGCTTCAGAGCTCAGCTGAGGACGCCGCTCAGCCTCCCTGTTCAGCTTAGGACGCCGCTCAGCCTCCCTGTTCAGCTTGGGACGCCGCTCAGCCTCCCTGTTCAGCTGAGGATGCCGCTCAGCCTCCCTGCTCTCCGGAGGACGTCACTCTGCTTTTCTGCTCTCCTGAGGATGTCACGCTGCTCCCCTGTTTAGCCAAGAACAGCACTCCGCTCCCCAGCTCCGCCAAGAACACGGGGCAGATTCGTCCTGGCACTGCATGGGACTCTGCCAATGAAAGGGGGAGGACTCTTGGCACTCTGGGACGAGTGCCCTTGGGGGGTTCTGTCACAGTTCGCCTGAAGCAGTGGTGCACATTGAGCGCTAATGCGCATGCGCAGACTCCTTCCGCGTTGTAACAGCCCTCCCGGAGCAGACATTGTCATTGGCATATTCCAATTCCAATGCATGCGCAGACATTGTCCGTATCAATGTCACGTCTTCGTCCCATCCGGTCAAAGGGTCATGTGTGGGAATCACGCACAGCTGCGAGCTGATTTGACTGATGACAGGGACTCTTTATATACTGTGTGCCGTGCAGCACACAGCGTGGTTAAATGCTTATGAATAGCCACTGAATGACACTTACAGACTTCTGTAGATATTCGTAGACTCGAGAAGACACTTATAGGTATTTGGGTGCATGGGTAAATGCACCTTCATAGAGTTTGTGTCTAACCCTAGTTTGCTTTGGTTCCTGTTTATGTATTAGCTTTAGCAGTTAGCACTAGCAATAGCACTGCTAGTACAGTGAGTCTAGTTTAGTTCTTGTGTTCATGTTTTGGTTTTGTTTTTTTTTATTTGCTTTGCACTGTAAATAAAACATCACCGTTCATTGCTGCGTTTACATCCTGTTTTGCTTCTTGCGCCAGCAGCGCATGACACAGTCTGTGTGTAATGAATGTATACATTATGCTAGTTTCACTTTTTGAATGGAATTACTGAAATAAATAAACTTTTGATGATATTCTAATTATATGACCAGCACCTGTGTCAGAGCACAAACCAAGCCATGAAGTCCAAGGAATTGTCTGTAGCACTCCGAGACAGCATTGTATTGAGGCACAGATCTGGGGAAGGATACAAAAACATTTCTGCAGCACTGAAAGTCCCAATGAGCACAGTGGCCCCCATCATCCTTAAATGGAAGAAGTTTGGAACCAGCAGGACAGTCAGGGAGGTGACTAAAAACCTGATGGTCACTCTGACAGAGCTCCAGCGTGTCTCTGTGAAGAGAGGAGAACCTTCAAGAAAAATAAACATCTCTGCAGCACTCCAATCAGGCATGTATGGTAGAGTGGTCAGAAGGAAGCCACTCTTCATTAACCTCAGACAAGGCGAAGGTTCATCTTCCAACAAAACAATGGCCCTAAGCACACAGCCAAGATAACAAAGGAGTGGCTACAGGACAACTCTGTGAATGTCCTTGAGAGACCCAACTAGAGCCCAGACTTGAACCCGATTGAACATCTCTAGAGATATCTGAAAATGGCTGTGCTCCTCGTCCACCCTGATGGAGCTTGAGATGACCTGCAAAGAAGAATGGGAGAAACTGCCCAAAAATAGGTGTGCCAACTTGTAGCATCATACTCAAAAAGACTTGAAGCTGTAATTGGTGCCAAAGGTGCTTCAACAAAGTATTGAGCAAATGCTGTGAATACTTATGTACATGTGCTTTTTTTTGGTTTTTATTTTTAATACATTTGTAAAGATTTCAAACAAACTTCTTTCACGTTGTAATTATGGGGTAATGTTTGTACAATTTTTAAGAAAATAACGATTTTAATGCATTTTGGAATAAGGCTGTAACATAACAAAATGTGGAAAAAGTGAAGTGAATACTTTCCGGATGCACTGTATTATGATTAGCCAACCTGTTTCACATCACCTTCTTATTTTTCACTTGTCACATCGCTATTAGTCCTAAATTGCCTCTGTCAAAACATTTTTGGAGGGTGTTGCATGCATCAATCTCAAAATAAACATTTTCCTTGAAACAACTATGCAGTTAATTATGTAAAACTTCAAATACCTTGTCTTTGTATGTCTTTATACACAAATCACTCCTCTTTGTTTTTATTAGCATTTTCCATACTGTCCCAACTATTTCAGAATTGGGGTTGTAAAGTAATTAGTAATCTGATTACTTTCACATGCAGTAATCACTAATGTAATCAAATTGCACTTTTACAGTAGTAATTTGTAATCTGTGGTGGATTACTTTTTTGAGTAACTTACCAAACTCTCTCTCTCTCTCTCTCTCTCTCTCTCTCTCTCTCTCTCATTCTTGCGTAACCCAAATGTGGAATGAGCCCCTATGTCCAGAGGCATAGCGTGACCACGTGACTCATAAGTGATAGAGATTGCTACCACTATCCAAATAGAGATGCACTGCTTTGATGCAGCATCACCTCTACTGTCAGTGCAAAGCAAACCAGCAACTGCTCCAACTTATGCCACTGGCCGGAATGGTGGATGTAAGTACAGAGAGCACTACTGGTCACAGTAGGTGCAATCCTCCCTGTTCCAGTGTAAGGAATGGAGGAGTGAATAAGCCTGCAACACTACCAGTTGGGCAGCACACATATGCACTTAGGAATAATCTGGCCTTGGATAATACAGGGGTAAAATCAAGGCAGGAAGGGGCAACTGAGATGTCAGAGCCAGTAAAAAGAGCAATCATCAGAAGCTTCTCTGAAGCTGACTCTAAGGCCTCAAATGGCACACCTGACAGATGTTCCCAGACAACAGAAGGTCCTAGGAATTTATGCGTGGTCTGCAGATGGGCATTAGACTTCTTTCACCACACATACACCTCAATGTTAGAGGATGTTGCTCCATAGATGCTCCATCAGTAGGGCATGACTGGCAGAAATGGTGACCATGTAGACCCTAATTGAAGAAGGAGCCAACCCTGCTGAGAAACATTCCTGTAAGAATTCCAGGACTGTAGCTATTGCACAGTTACTGGGTCTCACTGGTGATCCTCACACCACGATAAAAAAGTTGCTACTTAAATGCATACAATTTTCTCATGAATGGTGCTCTAGCATTTTACATATTCTCTATAAGCTCCATTGATAAACCGGACTCTATGAGCCAGTGCCCATCATGGGCCAGACTCACAGTTTCCAAAGTTCTTGCCAAGGGTGACAAATCAACCCTCTGGCTTGAGACAATAAATCTCTGTGAACAGGAACCTCCCATGGAGTGACATCCAGCAAAGATATTATCTCCAAACACCACATTCGAGCTGGTCAAGCTGGTGCTACTTGCAGCAGATGTAGCATGATCTTCATGAAACTCTTGCTAAAGCCTGTGGTAGTAGAGCAGTCAAGGGAAAGGCCTCACATATGCCATATGGACTCACGCACTTGTGGATAGGACATCCAATTCTCAGGCCTCAGCCTCGGTCTCGACAGGATGTCTGCCCCCACATTCTGGTTGCCCAGTATGTACATTGCACTCACTGACAAAACCTTCCCTCCACCAGAGAAAAATTAGTTGAACCTCCCTGAACAAGTGTCACAAACATAAGTCTCCCTGGTGGTTGATATATGAAACCACTGTTGTATTGTCTAACACATTGTGACCTCTCAATTAAGGAGAAGAAATTCAGTGCTAGGAGTACAGCCCACACCTCTAGGCAATGTATATGCCACACTAGATGAGGGCTGCTCCAGAGACCTTGAGTGAGGCATCTGACATTACAGACTTGTCATAACAGATGCACCTAGGGTGTGACCCAAGGCTATAAACAAGGGACACCTCCATTTTCTCAGATCACATATGCATCAATGCATGACAATGATTAGTGTCGAATCCTCGGATGAAACCAGCGACTTTCATACAAAATTGAATGGTCTCATGTGCAATGGACCCAACGGTATGGCGTTGGCTGTTGCTGCCATAAGCTCCAAAAGTCTCTATAGAGACTTGAGGGGATGCCCAGACATAATCTTATCTTTGCTCTTGACTGGAGAAGCAACTTTCCCTGAGGTTCAACATGAGCCCCAAGCTCCTCACGTCGGCAAGAACAACACCTCCATGTTGAATTGCCAACTTCTTGGTCCATGGTAGAATTATCCAGTCATCCATGTAGTTTAGCACATGGATGCCCTGCAGCCACAAAGGAGCCTCTCGCACTTTTGACAGTGTGAGAGGGTAAAGCTAGACTGAAAGGAAGAACCAGTATTGATATGCATTGCCTCCAAATCTCAAGAACTGCCTGTGACTGGGCAATGGAATATGCATCTTTTTTAGATCTATCATCACAAAGCAATCCTCAAGCTGAGTCTGTGTAATGATATGTTTGAGCGTCAACATCTTGAACCTCTATGTCTGAAGAGTATGGTTCAAATGACACACATCAAAAATTGGATGCATACCTCCTTTTTTTTGTACCAGGAAATAATGGCTCTGTTGCCCCTTTGTCCAAGAGAGATCTACTTCCTGAGCTAACATCAAGCTCTGCTTTGTGCTGACTACTGTGGTGACCACCAGGGAATGCCCATTTTCTATGATTGACAGAACCCATGGAGACACATTTGGCAGTAGCTTCCACAGTGTCAGATGGTCTTTATTGATGTTAACTTTCCACATACTGTTGGAGGGAATGCATTAGATTTTCATTTCCCTGTGATAGATCACTGACCAGAGAAACTGAAAACTTGGGATGACAGTGGCTGGGGAGCCCTACAGTAATACTGGTGGCTAACTTTAAATTCAATTCAAATTTATTTGTATTATTTGTATAATGGATATTTTCTCAAAACAGCTTTACAGAAGCATATAAACACGGGTTACAGAGTGTGCTGACACAACAAATGCCTTATAGTGTATGTAGTGTTTGACAATTTTGTGCGAATTAAGGTGGGTTTGGATGACCTCCCGAGTTGTGGTTAGCCTGCCTTCACAGCAATCATGCTATCCCTAATGCCGAAATTGTGTTAGGTGATAACTTGAATGTGCACCCTCTACCGGGAGCTGAAGCAATTAGTTTGCCACCAGCCCGCCTCTGCTCTATTGAAAGTACGTGGTGAAGCAATTAGGTGGGAGCAGGAGGGAATGCCAGGGGGTGTTAATGGCTGGAGTCAGTCAGTTCCAATGGCATATGACACACAGTACGGGGTGCATTCTCAGTCTGAGTTGAGTGAGCTGCGGGAGATGTTAAAATCACAACAGCAAGAGATAGATCAACTCAGAATGTTGCATGTATGCAGTTTTGTCAAAGTGTTAATCAGCCATCCCATAACGAGGTATTCCTCTGCTGTTGGTGTCAAAAACCAGGCCATTTCAATCATGAATGTGATGGAGAATGTGTTGTCCCCCAAGATTGTTATTCAGGCAGTATCCAATTACAGGTTCGTAAAGTGTGTCGTATTCCGGGCGGCACAAAGAAAGTTGTAGGCACAACTTGCTTGGCGCACTTTGCTGGGGAAACTGTACTCTTTGAACCCCCAGAATATGGGTTGCCTGCATGTCTTTTTTCATCATCTGCACTAGTAAGAGTGACTCAATGAATAATTTATATAATGGCATCTCAGAAGTTAAATCTGTTCACACCTCAGTGAATCTTCAGATTCATATTGTTTTTTCTTCAGTGCAGGAACAAATCATGAATCTTGATTTGTCTGTGTTGATAGTGACTGAACAAGAACAGGTAAAGTCTCCACTGAAGTCTTTAAAGTTTCATATGGGTTCTCTGCGCATGAGAGCAATTTGGGCTGTACCCAACTCATCTCTCATGACATCCCTTTGATAGACACTGTCCCAGTTCGAAAAAGGTACCAACAGATAACTCCATCTGAGTACAATGTGGTGAAAAAGGCATATAAACCAGTTGCGGGATACAAACATTATTAGAGAAAGTTGTAGTCCTTATGCCTCCCTGATTGTGCTGGCCAAAAAGAAGGATGGCACATTATGTTTGTGCATAGACTACTGCCAGCTGAATGCAAAGTCTAGAAAAGATGCTTTCCCTCTGCCACATACAGAGAAAATATTGGACTCAGTGTCTAGGGCCCAGTGGTTTTCCACCATGGACCTCACCAGTGGGTACAACCAGGTCCTTGTCACAGAGGGGGATAAACCCAAGACTGCTTGTTGCACCACATTCAACCTCCTTGAATGGAATTGTATGCCACTTGGGCTCAGCAATGCCCTAAGCACCTTCCAGCAATTGTTGGAGAGGTTGTTTGGGGAGCAGAAGTGTCAGTCTTTGCATTCGTACCCGGATGAAATGGTGTTTGCCTCCTCCGTGATCCAACATCTGACTGGTTAGAGGTGGTTTTGAGTTGGCTGGAGCAAAAATGGTTGAAGACTAAATTAGCTAAATGCATGTTTTTATAGCAGGAAATATGTAATCTGGGATATGTAATTTCTGTCGAAGGGGTGTCAACAGATCCGAGCAAGATATAGGCAGTGACGCAATGGCAGTGCTCTATGGAGGTGGCAGAATTCCAGTCATTCCTGGGGTTTGCCAGTTACTATAGACGGTATGTTGAATATTTGTCAAGTTAGCATCCCCTCTGCATTGGCTGGTGGTTAAGTTTGCTGGTCGTAAGCCCAGGGCTCAAGCAGATGCAGCTTTTGGTGTGGTATGGACAGAGTAGTGTCAGGCGAGTTTTGAGGGGTTGAAGAGGAGATTCACCCCTGCCCCAGTATAGGCTTATGCTGACTTTTCCATTCCCTTTATCTTAGAGGTAGATGCTAGCCATGCTACCCCTTAACATCCAGCAGGTAATGGTCATTTTGAGTGCATTTAATAGGACACTGCACAAGATTCGACATGCCGTACCTTTGTCCAGGAAGATGGATTGGGCCTTATGAATTCCACATGTGCTTTTCTGATACAATATTACCACTTATAAGGCAACTGGTGAATTTCAATATTTTTTAATGTTCATGCAGGAACCATGACTTCTGGTGGACATCCTTTTGAGTCCAGGAGGTGGGGGTTGGTAGTGTGCATGAGTGGATGAGGGAACATAAGGCTAAGATACAGGTGGCTTCTGATGGCACACGAGAATGTCTGGAAGCTGCTACTGGTCGCTGTAAGGCACAGCATGATGCCCAGATCTGTGATGCCCCACTGGAGGAGGGCCAACTACTTTATTTATGGCACTAGAGATTGTCATAAAATCCAATCCAAGACCTGTGGAGGCCAATGGTGTGTCAGGTCGTGAAGGCACCTAAAACAGGTGGGGAAGTATTCACCATTGCACCAGTTGACTTGGGCATGGTTAGATGCATTTATCACACGAACTTGAAGTTCAATATCTGGAAGGATTGTCTGGTTCCAGCTCCGACAGATCCCCCTGCTTTGGGGGAAGAGAATAGAACATCTAAAGGAATTTTTTTTTGTTTAGGCCGTGGGTCCCAAGCCTGTAATGGGCCAGGGGTGTGTTTCATTGGGTCAAAAATAGGGGGTAGAATGTTGTAGGATAAGTGATTAACTATATTATTGCCTCTGTTTGGGGTATGGCAGACCAATGAAGTGGGAACTGCCATATTATTTAAGGACCTTAATGGATGGGTGTATACATGTCCTGGTGATTCTGGGTTCCTCACTCCATGGCATTTCTGTTTCCTTTCCTGTTTCCATTCAGGTATGTTGAGGCTTTGCTCACGTTGTAATGATGTGACCATCTTGAGGCTAATATGCTTATGTACAGTTTTAGAGTGCAGCTGGTGGCATGTGCATTGTGGTGAGTTGGCGCCAGAGGTCGCTTTCAGTAATAGCAACATTAGTCAGTAGCTGAATGATTGCCCGTATACTGAGCCGCGTTAATTGTTATGGGTAACCACACAACTTCTCATCTGGTGTTTGTTCAATCCAATCATAAGTACACCTCTCCCTTTGTTACATTGGCACTTGGTAGATGTAGTTTGACTCTCTGGTCTTTTTAATAAGGTAAGTGTGGTGAGTTGAGCATCTAAATCATCTTTAAGACAAATCCCGAGCTGAAGACGCCACATGTGATGCAACTGCTATTTTGCTTATGGGGATTTTTTTCGCTGTTTTGTTTACACGCATTTGTTCTGTCTGTTTTGCTTATGGGCATTTGTTTCTGCTGTTTCACTTACAGGCTTTGTCTTTGCTGTTTTGCTTTGCAGCTTGCTTGGGCTTTTTGTTTACAAGTCTCATTTCTACTGTGCTGCATTCAGCTTCACTTTTTGTTTGTGTAGTTTTGGTTGTTTCCCTTTGTTTGCTTTTGATACATATTGCATTGATACATCTCACTCTCTCTTATTTTTTGCCTTCAATTGGTAAAACTTACCTGTGTGCCTTTATTAGGTTCTCCCCCAGGGTGGCATAGTTGGATTTAACTTTATTTTGATTAATGTTTTCCTCCATTAGGAAAAGCCACATGAGGATGCTACAAATAGACTTCAATTTACATTCAGTGCATTCATTCCACAGCAACTCACAGAAAAGCTATACATACTGGGCTTGAAGAGTTCCCTCAGCAACTTGATCATGGACTTTCTGACTGGAAAACCCAGTTCATCATCTCCAGCACCACTCCATTGAGCACCAGCACTACCAAGGGCTGTGTGCTCAGTTCACTGCTGTTTATCCAGCTGACTTCTAACTGTGCTGAGAACTACAGAGCAAATCATAATCAAGTTTGCTGAAGACACTACAGTTGTGATTCTAATCAGCATCAATGATAAGTCAGCATACAGGGAAGAGATGGAGCAGCTTGCAGAATGGTACATATTCTACAGTGTATTTCTCAAAATTGATCAAATTAAAGAGATGATTTTTGACTTCAGGAGGACCCACATGGACCACTCATCACTAAACATTTCTTGAGCAACTGTGTAGAGAGTTAAGAACTCTTTTTCTTGATGTTTATACAGAGGACCTCTCCTGGACTCTTAATGCCACCTAAAAACACCTGAGTCTAATTTCACCTTCAAATTAACTGCTAATCCTAGATGTTCACATTCTTTTGATATGAAATATTGGATTTTTTTTTCTCAATAAATGAATTACCACATATAATATTTGTGTCTCATTTGTTTAATTGGGTTCTCTTCATCTTCTTTTAGGACTTGTGTGAAAATCTGATGATGTTTTATCTCATCCATCCATCCATCCATCTTCTATACCGCTTATCCTTTTAAGGGTCACAGGGAACCTGGAGCCTATCCCAGGGAGCATCATTCACAAGGCAGGGTACACCCTGGACAGGGCGCCAATCCATCATAGGGCACTGTTTTATCTCACATTTATGCAAAAATTCAAAAATGTTCACAAATGTTCAAGCACCACTTATCCATAGTTACATCTCTTCAGTGACAGCTTTTGTCAAGTACACTCTTTTGTGTCCTCTGTAAAAGGTATAATTCCATCATGTTGTTTGCAATGCTGCCATTCCAGCTTGAGGACATTCATGAAAAAGTTCATCGACACTGTGTTAAATTATATTAGCTTACAGTTTTTCATTTTACAGCCTGTCAATCAAACAAATGTATTTCGAAGAGGACATATACTGTAAAAGCACACCAACAAATTCCCATTAATTCCCATTCCATATATATATATATATATATATCTATCTATCTGTGTGTGTGTGTGTGTATATATTTATTTATTTTTTTTCGCATTTTTAGTGTAGGTAGAATGCCAACTTTGCCCCAGGCCTTCTTGCCAAACATCAGGTATCCACAAACTTTTAGGCATAGTGCTCTTTATATTGGCTTCAAACAGCATTCAGAATTCTTTGACTTTTTACATCCCAAAACATAAATCAGTCATAAATATGTGCTTGTCTGACAGTGGATCTGCCCATGCTTTAGTAGATATCACACAAGAAAAAGTTTAGAATCACGTTACTGGGAGAAGTTTTACATTTTTGTTTTCAACCGCCACTCTGGTTGATTAAAACAGCCATAACTTCTTAGTGCTTAAGTCCAGAGTTATGTCTTAGGTCTGACTGGTGATGTGAACATTTTGGGTATTTTACTGTAACTGCATATACTTAGCTTAAAATCAAGTTGCAAGGAAATGGTTCTTTCCTTGTTCTCAGTGTAAAATTTACTCCCAGCAAGTTTAACAAAATCCACATAGACTGATCTAGAGTCAAATTATTCATCTTTTGTACTTCTGGTTTAATATGCTTGTTTTGCTTAGACTCTCGTTAAGCAGTGGCATTTTAGAAATGAACCATAGCAACAAAAGGTAAGGTGGCAACATTTGAATACTGGCAGTGTGTAGCTTTTTTATAGTTCATGGCGAATTCTGGGAAATGTAGTTGCTGGTTCTCCCAACACAGCCCCCCACTGAAAAAAAAAAAAACCCTCCCATGGTGGTCCTGGCCCTCTGGGCAAAATGTTCATACAGACCCTCAGCTTCCAATGAAAGCTCCGTACAGCAAGCAGGTTCCTCAAGGAGCAGACATGAGGCTCGGTTTGGTTCGCCAGGGTCATTAAGCAAGACCTAGGCTCGGGAAGTTGTGTGGTCAGCTTTAGACAGTGGCTTGACTTAGTGGGCCATCTCACTGGCCTTTCTTGAGTGCAGACCGATGTCCTCAGTGGTATGGGAGAGTGGAGTGACATCTGTACATAAGCCTGGCTTCAAGGCAGAGTAAGGAAGTAAATGTAAATGGTAAATGTGCACTTATATAGCGCATTTATCCAAAGCGCTTTACACTGTGTCTCATTCACCCATTTATACACACAGTAGCAGAGCTGCCATACAAGGTGCTAACTTGCCATCGGGAGCAATTTGGGGTTCAGTGTCTTGCCCAAGGACACTTCAGCATGTGGAGTCACCTGGCACAGGAATCGAACCGCCAACCCTACAATTAGTGGACAACCCGCTCTACCACCTGCGCCACAGCCACCCCTGATAGTTGATTCCATCTTTGGGATCAAGATTCTACCTTCCAGTCATACAGGGAATTTCAGTGATGTATCAAACTGAAGAGGATTTGTTTGTTGGATGGTAGCTATATAGAAAAATGTTATAATGTTTAACAGGAATAATAAGTTGTTTACTGTGAGTATAAATCACTGGTGGTTGGTTGTTTTTAAAATAGGGGAAGCACCAGTGACGTTTATTGAAGTATAATCCTATCTATGTATGTTCTGTTTCATTTTGGTGTTGTCTCCTGTTAAATTCTCAGCATCTCCTCAGTCTCTTATAACAAGTAAAAGCAGATCGTGTCTGCCATGTGGATTAGGCTACTGACTATGAAGGCAGCTCTGAGCACTCTGTCTACTGTTTCAGATAGTTATTTTAATGCAAAACCCATTCAATTTGCTAAAATACTGAATTTCACCAAGAATGATAAATAATATAGAAATATTTTAATGAATTTTTAGGAGAAGCTGGGTTTCCCAAGCTAGCTAATCAAGTTATCCTTCTAAACAGCTATGAGCTACGCTAGACAAGATTCAAAAGGACACATTATTTTCGGTAGTTGCGTAGCCTTGTTGTCATATATCAACATTTTGAGATCATAAGTAAGAATTTAGAGATAAGAAACACGTTGAGTGTTTGCACTTTTTGTTGTTCCATGTTCCTGTAATTATTGGGAAAAACATTTCCTGATTTCTTCTGTTTTTATGTATATCTCATACTAAATAGTTTTAGATCTTCAAATGAAATACAACCTAAAGCAAAGGCAACCTGAGTAAACACATAATACAGTTTTATGAGTTTTTTTTTTTATTAAAGCAAAAAAAGTTAAAATACCTATCAACAATGTGAAAAACTAATTGGCCCCTAAAACGTAAAATCTGTTGTGCTACTTTTAGCAGCAATAACTGCAACCAAATGCTTCAGATAACTGTAGATCAGTCTTTCACTTACTTCTAGGACTGGGATTTATTCCTATGCTTTGGATCACTGTCTTGCTGATAATCAGGTTGCACTTGAGTTTCAATTTACGGACTGAGGAATGGATATTCTCCTTTAGGATTTTCTGGTAGAGAGCAGAATTCATGCTTACACCCCTAAAAATCATGCTGGTAGATTAGCTAGGTGAGATTGAGTATGTAAATATGTGTCCTACATTGAACTGACTTCCCATCTGGGGTGTGTTCCCAGCTTTCGCTCTGGGTTCCAGACTGGCCATAGACTCTGGATCCACCACAACTCTGCCCATGATAAAGCATCTACTGAAAATAATTTCGCAGTTTTTCTGTGATTTTTACGGACAAAAATGCTTGATTTTGCTTTGCCTTTTTTCAAATGTCACGATTCAACTTGCAGAGTTTTTCGTAGGTATTTTTGCAAATAACTATACTTGAATTGGTGAAATTTCAATTGCACAAAATGGTCATTAGCAGTGATGTTTGTTGGTAAATGAGACCTTTTATCTGTACAAATGTTCGAGGCATGTGAATCGAAGAGGGATTTGACTGAATGTGCGATGTGATGATGCATCACATGATGCACCTTGGCCCAAATCTGCAGAAATTCTGCTGTAATTTTGAAAAATTGCAAGCTCTTCTGAATATTGCAGACTTTGCTTGATTTTGTGTTGATTTCTGTGGTCACAAAATTGCGAAATTCTAGAGAGACCGAACGAATAAATGAATGAATGTAACAGAAACAGCCTACACTCTTAGAAAAAAAGAAGATCCTCAGAGGTTGTGGAAAGTTCTAGCTTTCTAAAGCGGGTTGAATTTGAAATGTTTTCAAAAAAGGCATCTTGTATGGGTTTACATCGAACCTAAGGGTTTTCCCCAGAGGAACAAATAAGTGAATCCATTTTTAGCGTGTTTTTACCAATGTTTCCCAAAGTGCACTCTATTCTACAGACAATATTATTAATTCATTGTTGCACCACTGTACCACCCACAACTAAACATCCATCCATCCATCTTCCATAGAGCTTATCCTCCACAGGGTTGAGGGGGAGTCTGGAGCCTATTTCAGGGAACTTTGGGCACAAGGCGAGGAACACCGTGGC
>JAOUWY010000047.1:10245427-10255551 GCA_025728095.1 Prietella phreatophila | reverse complement strand
ATATATGAAACAGTAGTTCATAGAGAAATGGAGTGAAAAAAAAGCCAGCATGAGAGTGGCAGCCATCATGTTTTAGTGCACTGACGGCAGGAGGTTGTTAGTTGCTCTAACCTCTGTCGATGCTGAGGATCTGTCACAGCTGTTATACTTAAGCACAGGTGTCTATCATTCTCTGGTTTGTACCAAAGAACCCTACTGAGACTATAGACTACATCTAGGCAACACAGATAAACAAGTTTCATTTCATGCATTTGGCTACATGCTGAAATCGCTGGGGTATAGCTACAGTATATGCTAAAAAAATTTTTTGAATGTACAACAGTTTTAAATGTAACAGGTTTATGAGTTCACTATAATGTTTATTACAGAATTTATTGGAATTATTATTAAATAAGCAATATAACATGAGCAGGAGTGTTGTTGTACTGAATATAATATCATCATGGCTGTGATTCAGCTGTAGGTAATCACAGCTGTTGTAATATTCAGTACATAAAAATGGACTAACTGACATTTCAGACACATTTTGGCCAAATATTTTGTTCAGTCAACAAAAATAGCTTTTTGGCATCTCTAAATTGTTTGTAGTGTGTGAATGGGTGTGTGTATGCAATTGTGCTTTGCAGTGTGTTGGCACCCCATCCAGGGTGTCGTTTCCTTGTGCTCCAAGTCCCATGGGATAGGCTCCAGGATCCCCGTGACCTTGTGTAATATAAGCAGTACAGACAATGGATGGATAGATGATAATAATAATAATAATAATAATAATAGGGGCAGCAGAGTGGGGCAGCAGGTAGTGTTACTTCTGGTTTGATCCTGGCATCAGGTCTGTAGAGTTTCACATGTTTTCCTTCTCTCCATGTGGGTTTATTACGTGATCTCCAGGTTCCTCCCACTGCTCCAAAACTTGCTGGGTGCATTGGCTACACTAAATTGTCCCAAAGTGTAATTGAGAGTGCAAGTGCTTGTGTGCATGGTGCCCTGTGATGGACTGGGATCCCACCCAGTATGTTTCCACCTAACGGCAAATGTTCCCAGGATAGGCTCAGGGTTCACAGCAAAACTGACTCGGATAAAGCGGTTACTGAAGATGAATGAATGAAAGAAAAGAGAGCAGACTAGTATTTCACCTGTGATTTCATCATAACCTCTTGATATCCAGCAATGGAATGGTGTTTCAGAAATCAGTGAGATCACATAGATCACAATTGACATTTCTTTATGAATTAGACCACCTCAGGACATCTCGGCTAAATAATTGGCTAATTTTAGACAAGAAGCACAAAACTGAAGCCTATTAATATACAATACATGCACAATAAGAAAAATCAGAGTAAATTGTTATGTGTAATGAGTTATATCCAAAGGGCACATCTTTATGGATAAGTATAAGTATAGATAAGTCATGTTTTGTGGTTGACACTACAATACAGTAAGTTATGATTGAATGAAGTAATGAAATCTGATATGATCACTTATTACAGTTTAAATTTAGTTAAATAGAACATTTTTCAACATACTGTATGAGGTATTATAAACTGCAATTTATGCAAAGCATCATGGAAGATGCCTCTTCTGGTGCTTTGTCTGTCATCATATTCTCAATGATAGATCCAAACAAAGCATGGTTGAGTATCAATAGTGCCTAGTGGAGAATTTCAGCTTTCTGAACAGAGTGAGTGAGTGAGTGAGTGAGTGAGTGTGATATAAAGCCAAGCTCATTGATGTTGGTCCAATGATTTACGGACGCTGGTTCAATACCAGTAGGCCCCAGGATAAAACTAATTGTGCCTGAGTCAGCCAGTGAAAAGAGACAACCCTTAATACCAAGAAGCATTCAGTACAAATCATAAAACACAGATCAGTAAACAGATAAAGACATGTCAATTCTATGAGTGCATTTCCCCATCAATGTTTATTAAATAAAACAAACATGATGTTTAATTAAATACTAAATATTGATACCGTTCATATTTAATTTTTGCTGTTTTGTTTTACCAAATGCCTTTTTCTTAGGAAACTGTTTGTGCATCAAGTTTGTTGCTGATGTATTTTATTCAGTAAACTCACTGGATCATCATGAATGGCATGACACCATATTCTGTTTTGAAACAGAAGCTCTTAGAGCAGGCTTCATAACTGAGATTATGTCAACTCTGGTATAAGTGTAGAATCAATAGAATAATTTGGTGGGCTGCACTATGGTGCAGCTCCAGGGGCCCAGGTTCGGGCCTGAGCTCGGTTTGCTATCTGTTTTACTACATGTTATAATGAAAGTTTACTTTACTGAATATACTGTCAGTTAAAAGGAAATATAATTGCAACACATTCTTACATTCAGAATTTCCAAAAAAGGATTTTCTTCCTGAAAATGATCACCTCCACTGCAGGTTAGCAGATGAACAAGAAAGTACTGTTTTGGATATGCTTGTAAAACAAATGTAGAAATTAATATTTCAAGAAACAAGAAATGGAAGAAAACAAAACAAGGGAAATTCAACAAAGCAGGATGAAGAACTCTCAGATCTGTTTTTAGTTGTTAAACCTTCCTTTATTCTGTTTTCATCCTTTCCTGAAGATAAAATGACAGAATATCTGGAGAGGAAAAGAGAGTAGAGTTAGAGCTGCATGACTGGTAAGGTCGAAGTAGAGAGGGGATCCTCTTATTGAGATTCTGTCCTTTCACTCCCTTGTTCCATCCTTGTTGTCATGGGGATGGCATGAAAACTGCTTTGGCCTGAGCAGTGAACAATAAACAAACAGGCTACATGGGTCATTCGACATCTCTTCTCTCCTCCTCTGGCCCAACCTTTCAGCTTGCCGTTTCAAAGAGTATTATTTAGAGAGAAGCTGAATAAACTCTCTCACAAACATGACCTTGCTCCAAAAGACTGGGAAAAAAGAGGCTGAGCTGTAGAGGTCTATAAGAATGATGCTGGTCAGTTATTTAGCAAATGAATTCTCAGTGATTGAACATTTCATTGGTGTGCAGAAATGTAAGCATAAGGCAGCTAATTTCATGTTAGCATAGAGCCTGATGAATCAGTTTCTCTGAAAGCCCATACTACAGAGCTGAACACTAGGTCATTGTGGCTTGGTAATGGGGCTGATAGGGCACAAAATCCTGTCTAAAATATACCGCATCCTTTGTACTCCCACACAGATCCATCCCTTGCTGAAATTGGATAACCAAGAAGGCCAAGCTGTTTTAAGCTACCTCTGCTTGACTAAATCAATTCATGTTCATATCAGACTCACTTTGATATGACTGACATCATTTGTGTTTGAGATGCAATCTGATTTAAAGCATTCACCTCAGTCAGTTACGGCATATCTAATTAGTCACCCGACATTGTGGATGCATAATTAATATGAACCTGCTACAGAAGTGCCTGAGTTGATATGTGTGTATTTGTATGCATGTGTGTGTATAATATGCAGTTTCAAAATTTTAAGATGATATGTTAAACCATATTAGCTACAGCACAAATGTTTGGATTGTTTTGTCTCCTCTGCTTGTTTGCGATATTAACCACCCAATCCACTGGAGAAAAAAAAGATGCCACCTCGCTAAAGTAGGGCCAATCTTCTTGTCTTTCCACTGCATTTGCCATGCTATTAATGGCCAACAGCATCACCCCACACAGACATTAAGCTAATGTATAGCATCACTCCGGAAAGCTGAGGTTGCTGATTTCCATTCTAATGGTGGACATTCTTAGGTTAATCCTGCTATGATGTAGTTTGGAGGCACATTCTCTGGCACATTAGACTGGAAAATAATTGTGCCAAGAGAGATTTGTGGCTCTGAGTAGGTCATTTTTTCCCTTTTGGGTTGGCATATTTCAATCACACTTGTTTGCCCTGTTGTTGAAAAGTACGGATACATTTTTTTTTGTGGAGAGTTTGGCCTATGGAATAATGATAACATGCAAGAATCTGGCAAAACGCAAATGAGCACTTTAAAAAACACATTGTGCTTTGCTTCTTTTTTTTTTTTTCAAAATACATTTTTGTGGGTGTTTGGTGAATTTTGGCACTAGCATGATCCAAAAGTGTAATTAAAAAAAATAAGATAAACAGCCAAATGACTATAAATAACAAATATAGCACAATAGTGCACATTATTTGGGGAAAAAAGCTAAACAAGGCTAAAAATAGCTCCTAACTGAGCCAGTTTGGAGAAACTGCTAATTCTAATGTTAAGACTCTGATAAAATGTTTTATTTTTTGCTTGACTCTAAAAGCAGGTCCAGATCACTCCTGGGTTACTAAAACCGATACAATTTGAAATGGCTGCTGATGATGGCTGCTGATGATTTAGCAGCTCAGCCAGGTTCCTGTGTTTGATATATTTAATAACAATGAGTTGTTAAAAAGGTGTAATATTGGTTGTGGAAGCATTTCAATGATTGTTGAGTTGTAAGTGCAGTCACCTCCCCATTAACCACTGGAAACCACTGGAGAAATCCCACAGGGGCAATCAATAGAGAGAGAGAGAGAGAGAGGAACTGCCAGCAAATAATTTGTTAATGCACCAAAGTATTTAACATAGACAAACAAATCATACTTCATGCTATATGTCATGGGAAATGAGTTGTCATTTATATTAACATTTATTCTCCAAAGCAACTTACAAATTAGAAAAATACAAGCAAAGTTTGTCATGGTATTGTCATGGTCATGGTATTTAAAGTTTCCACTGCTTTCATTAAATTCACAGTGCAGGAAGGTGATGCACTGGATAAGCAAGTCCAGAGTATTATACAAACATAATTAATGCTGCTCTTTACTGTAGTTAAAGAAGCACACTTTGCACAATGTCCAATTTGTAAATGGCCAACTTTCTCCATATTCCTCTTATTTAGCTAATGTTTTTTGAAGTCACAAAACTATAAAAGGCTGCCTTGTCTTTGAAATATGGTAACTATTATATCTGTTGCATCAGTGAGGCTTTGCTGTATTGTAATAGGAACTATTTTCTCTAACATTTACATACCTGGTAAACACATTTTATACTTATAACGAGTGTAGACACAGCCATTATTTAACTGATGAAGGACAGCATATATTAGTACATAAGTAGCTTACTAGAGATTGACTAAATGCACACCTACTGTAACTCATCTTAGTCATGCCAATGTCTACTGTTAAACATAGCAAGAATGTATATGCAGAAAAGTATTAAACATAATTGTTGTCATTAAAGGCACTGTATCATATGCCTTAGAAAATCCTCCTTGTCAGTCATGTTATAGACACTCCTCTCTTCAGTCCTGAGTACTAACGAAAAGGAAAACAATTTCCAAATTGCTACTGCTGCCCACAATCCTTTGCCCATAACCTCATGGAGAACTAAAATGAGAGTAAATCTAGAGCAGTGGTTTTCAATACTGGTCCTGGGGTCCCACAGCACTCCACATTTTGTATGTCTCTCATATCTGACACACTCAGCTCAGTTCATGAATCTCTCTCCTAATGAGCTGATGATCTGAATCAGGTGTGATAAATACACCTGATAAATACAAAATGTGCAAAGCAACTGATTGAAAACCACTGATCTAGAGCACATAAAGGATCAAAGTTGGACCCCAATTCCTCCTCGTTACTCATGGCTAGTAACATGATGTTATAAACAGTTTGGATCAAAGGCTACCTTTACTGTATGGAAAACTCATACCACTTAATCAGTTGATAATGTAGTGAGATAATGCAATGCTTCTGGTAAAACTACATAATCTAACTAACTAATAACTATGTTAACTAAATCTAGGAAAAATTATTGTTAGTTATTGCTAACTAAGCAAGCTGATCTAATGAGTTACACTAACTACGCAATGGAGAAAACTAACAGAGAACTACCAAAAAACATGTATAATAATTTATGTAGGTTTGCATTAGAAATTTTCTGATTACTAGTAAATACAGCTAGAACTCAAGAAAAAGTGAATGTGCCCTTTTGGATGAGTAGATGACAACCATTTTAATAAAATTGGCATAATTGTATTATTCAGATATCTGTAAGAGTTCATGAACAGATATTTGGTAAACCACTAGGAGAGAGTAATGTTGTGTTTAACATGGTGTAATCAAGCATCAGTTTTCACTTCACTTAAATGTTTCTCCTGCCAGTGTTTGCACACGTTTATGTGTTTGACTAGGGCTGGGTGATAAAACTGTATTGGTATTTATCAACTGTACACCTTTATCGGTAAAGATAGAAAAAATGTTAGATAAAATGTAAATAGACATGAAGTTTGGTTGCATGTCCAACCCTCAAGAGTGGGCTGTCCCTGGATTATAAACAGCCTATCATATGCCTTGATGAAGGATTGTGCTACAAACAGCCAATAACAAGTTGCATATCTGAGGGGTTTGATTGCGCCATCGTCATATGACATCAAAACACACAAACACATGTAAATGAGTGTTGTACCTGATGAGGAGAATGAGAATAAAAAAGGGCATGTCGTTTCTTTTCATCTGACCAACATTAGAACACCATTGTGTGTAAGCATTGCAAAAGAAAAAGCCCCAAAACCATCCTGGCCAAGTACGGACAAAGAAGCTGCAAGAGGCTTGTAGTGTGCATGTGCAGTGCTGCGCACATGTACAGTGCGTGTGACTCTGAACAGCGGGTGAGGAAGAAATGTGACATTTTGCTGCTTTTTGTGTTTTCTGTTAAAATGTCAGCTCTGGGGAGGACAGTGAGTGTCCTCAGAGCAGGAGCTTGGCTCATCAGACGCGGACCTCAGGAAAGTGTTATCTGGGAGTAAGTGTTAAAGTGGAAGTTTTATACGAGGCTAGGCTAACTATGCTAACAGGCTGAGCACAAAACAGGAATCACATTCTGTGCTATAATGCGATGTTGATCTCCCTTAAGGTTTGCCTTGATTGTTCTATGTTTGCACTTTTACATTGCAAACATTTTGTAACATTTTGTTTATAAAGTTCAAGAGTTTCACTTTAACACTTATTTATTTAATTTTCATGTAAGATGTAAGAGAAGATATTTGTTTAAATTGTATTTTGTTTTTCACCATTAATACTAAAATTATTTGTTGTTTGCCTTAATAAAGTGTGTAAATTAAAAATACAGTGGTTAAATTCAAACCTTTTTTTCTACTGGTCTATTATCGATACCGAATGATATGAAACTTTGTATCGTGATTGTTTTTTTAGCTGTACTGCCCAGCCCTATATTTGACAGACATAATACTGAGAAATACTGAGCATAAAACCTATTAGTAAATGTCAGCTCAATATTTTAGCCTGTAGACTTATTGGACTCAGTTAAATTCAAACGTCATGTAAGGAAAAACTGTCACTGAATTTTAAAGGCTACAGACACTTTGACATTTGTGAAATGTTTGAAAATCTCATTGGATTAAAGAATTTCTAGTGTTCCTGTGAAAACATTGGCAACACATGTTTGTTATAATCTTAAGGTCACAGATACTATTTGCATGTTGTATGCACCAAACCAGTGAACGATTACATTAAAATTAATGCCCCAGGTGACAGCAGTGTAAAATGAAAAGGTCAATGGAGAGGTTGAGACATGTCACGTGTTCCATGTCAGTTCTGGTGTAAATGGGCTCAGTCTGCAACCCCTAAGTCAGCGTCTTGAGGATTTTGTGATCACAGAAATGAACGCAAAATCAAGCAAACTCTGCAATATTCGGAGGAGCTTGCAATTTTCTTGATTCAAGTAGTTTCCTTGGGGGGGGTTTAGCACCAAAACGCCTCTAACAGACCAACAGAGCCATACTAAACTATTTGTATTGGTTTTTCATCAAGGATAAAAGTCATAAGGATATTGTTCTGCCTTAACAATTAGTCTTACACTTAAGACCATGATTCTTATGTCTGTAAATGTCACGTATGTTTTACAGGCTGAACACTTGTAGACAAAAGGTAGCTCATGAACTTAAATGGATAATGATAATAAAGTAATGAAGTAATGCACAAAATCAGTGTATAAAAAAAAATTTACATTTGAGAAAAAATGCTGGACTTTTTGGAAGTATTTACCTTCCACTCCTGTTATAGACATTCCTCCAAGAGCCCTTCATTAAACCACAATCTTTAGTTCTTAGAGAGACATACAAAACCCTTCTGCAAGTAGAGAATTCTAATAATGAATAAAAAGAGTAAATTCCAGAACTGCTTATGATGTCCACTGATTATAAGCATTTGATATTGCTTTAGCTTTTAGCTAGGTATAATCCACTATACACACAACAAATATATTGATGATGGAATTTTTTGACAGCAATCTTGGCTTTCTGGAAGCAGCAGCATTCTGTGTTTACCTCTCCCCTCTGCGCAATAACTGGACTCGAATTACTAGCAACCATGAAAGTCTGCCAGAGTCAGTCCATTCTCTTGATCATGCTGGTTCTTTATGTCTAGCCTGAGTGAAAGGAACATGAAATTACAGAGAGGGATCTGAACAGAGTACAGACAGAGAGGCAGGGAGAGAATAACTTTAATATAGTGCCTCAGTGAGAGAACTGCATGGATCAAAATGACATTTTGTCTTATGAATCTTATTACAACAAAAAAAATCTCTCAGATTCTCACAGCAGAATGCACACATTCTGAGTCAACATCCGTAGTGCTGTGTTTTACAAATTGATTATTCTGGTGTATGTACACAGAGATTTAAAGGTTTATCCTCGTCAACAAACAAAGGTGCCATCATTATGGATTCTCCTACAGTGAATGTCAACGTATTGGTTGAACATGTTTTCCTACAAATGGGAAACATACACACTGATGGATATTTCACGTAGTTGGGTCTATTTCATTTAGTTTCATTTCACTTCATTTCACTCTCTCTCTCTGTTTGTCTCTTCTCTTTGTCTCTGCTGAGTCCTGCTTGTGGACACTCTGTAGGATTGCTGTCCTGCTGGTGTATGGAACAGCAGCGATCAATTCATCAAAGTGTCATGCCAAAGCGTAGCGGCCCTGTAGCAACAAAACAACAGCCGGCTAAAAACAAGCATGGCTTGGTTGTTGAGGTTCTCTCTGTAGTCCCATTAAACAAGGTCAAAGCATTTCATCAGTTTCCGTGTAGGCATGCACTTTCACTTCTAAAGCTCTAACACGATGCGTGAGATCCAAACGCATGAGTAGGCAGCAAGCGCTCGCCACTCTTCTATTTTCTATTCATTGTATAATTTTGTGCTTCACACAGCCTTCACTGAATTCACACAACATTATACAGACACCTGAGCTAGGGGAGAACTGTAACACCATTTTGGATTTATTATTTTATGCACAGATCACTTTAATACATTATCTCATTTTATAATGCCTCAGTTTTGGTTGCCTGGCAGAGTGAACTTAATAAGATGTTAATGCAAGCTTTGTTTGACTCTATTAGCTTTATGAGATGACTGTATTTTACATAATGCTTTAAATTGTTTTATACCAAACAGTACTTGGTATTGGGCTATATGATCCTTGCATGTAATTCACACAAATTACATTTTGTTATTTCTCCAGTAAAATGACACTGACTACGTTTACATGGACAGCATTAATCTAATCATTGACCTTACTCTGATTAAGATAATAATGTGATTTAGGTGTTTACATAACTTGCTTTTAGAATACTCCTATAGAATACTCTTGCCATGTTATAGATCATAGTTAGATTAACAGCCCGTCTCATTACGTCACTGCGTTATGCCATCTGACATCCTTCCAGAATTTCACTTCAACAACTTTACGAACGCTTTAAGTGCAGTTAATTATTTGTCATACATGCTATACGTGCTAATAGACAACTGCAGCCGTATAGACAACTGTTTGAAGCCGTGGGTGTGTCCCAAATCGCGTAGTTACCGTCTATATAGTAGCCGAGATACTAGTAGGCTATAGTAGGAAAGTATGCAATTTTGGGGACAATCTTGTCCCTGACATCCTTGGAGAGCTCTTTGGCCTTGGCCATGGTGGAGAGTTCGGAATATGATTGATTGATTGCTTCTGTGGATAGATGTCTTTTATACAGGTAACAAGCTGAGATTAGGAACACTACCTTTAAGAGTGTGCTCCTAATCTCAGCTCGTTACCTGTATAAAAGACACCTGGGTGCCAGAAATCTTTCTGATTGA
>JAOUWY010000047.1:10234213-10244484 GCA_025728095.1 Prietella phreatophila | reverse complement strand
ATCTACACACACACACATTCATACACTATGGACACTTTGGGCATGCCAATCAGCCTACCATGCATGTTTTTGGAATGGGAGAGGAAACTGGAGTACCTGGAGAAAACCCTCGCAGCACGGGGAGAACATGCAAACTCTGCACACACAAGGCTGTGGTGGGAATCGACTCTCCAACCCTGGAGGTGTGAGGTGAACATGCTAACCACTGAACGACCCATAATGCTACATGAAACAACACAAAACTACATGAGACTACACAAAACTAAATAAGTCCTACACATTTCTACATAAAGTGCATGTGCAAACAATACAAGACAACACAATAACTACTAAAAAGGAACAATAGGCACTAAGAGACATTGTAGTGCCAACAAGTACAAAGTTCTAGTGTGGAAGTGTCAGATATGTCAGACAATGCAAGATAACAATATAATAAAAATGCTGTGAATGTAAACATTCATACTATGAATGTTAATATAATATACTATCACAAAGTACATAACATACTATGACAAAGCATTCAGCAGATTAGTTTATACCATATATGGACACAGCAGTTATTGGGGTAGCAGCCAGGTAAAGAGTATAATGGTGACAAGAAATCAAATACAATGTTTATGTTTTTTTTAATAAGCACAGTAGCAAGAATGCAATACTGTGTGTGTGTCAGCCCAGTCTCTGAGTATTGAGGAGTCTGGCCGTGAGGGCTGAATGCTTTGGTACCTTTTGCCAGACAGCAGGAGGGTGAAGAGTTTGTGTGAGGGGTGCATGGGGTCATCCACATTGCTGTTGGCTTTCCGGATGCAGCATGTGGTCTAAATATCTATGATGCTAAGTGGAGAAAGAGAAACCCCAATGATCTTCTCAGCTGTTCTCAATATCCACTTCAGGGTCTTGCGAAATGGTACAATTTCCAAACTAGGCAGTGATGCAGCTGCTCAGGATGCACTCGATAACCTACCTGTAGACTGTGGTGAGGATGGGTGGGATTTTCTCAGCCTTCACAGAAAGTAGATACACTTCTTTGTTATGGAGCTGGTGTTGAGGGATCTAACTCTACAGCTAATTCATAGCAGCATAGATTAGCAATGTGAATGTAATGTTAATTGCTTTGACAGAAATATTTTGCTGTTCATACCAAATAGGGGATACTAGAGACTCTTGGAGCAAGTAGGAGCAAATCTATTGTACATGACCTCAGGTGAGCATAAAAATGATGAATTTACCATTTTGCTAAACATGCAATTGTACAACACACTTGGGATTAACAGCTCTCTGGCCATTAAGACAACTATAAAGCAAATGTTAGTGACATTCAGAAATTACTACAGCCCATATAGACATAGTGTTTGAGAAGTCCTCCATGATACTGGAGCCCATCTACTGTATAATGGTAAGATTACACTGAACTGAAACAAAAATGTCACTGCCAATAAAGTGAGATGATTCAAGATGGGTATAACAGATTAACACAGACCAGGTATATGTTATCACTACATTTAGAAAGCCAACTAGATCAATTAATAGTTTAGTAACAACTAAAGTCAGCCTCTGTCTTGATTCATGTGAATCAAACAAATAAAAGGTTAGCATTACTCAATACCAACATTTGATTGTGTTCAGATAAAGGTGATTCAAAAAATGGGAACTGGCAGATTAAGCTTAACACAGCACCACTCATCTATGGGTTGAAATTTAGCACAGAATGTGCCAGCAGTCATCTAACAAAAGAACAGCTGGATACATTCAGAGTATGTAGTCAAAGCACAGAACATGATCATTGCTGCTTCAGATGAGAAGAATAATGCAGAGATTGTTAGCAAGGTGATATAGAGGGCAGAAGAGATGAATGTGAAATTCAATGTTTTATGGCACAGTCCAAGGTAAAATCGTGAAGCTTATGAGTTGAATATTAACATGGAAAGATGTGCATGCAGACAACGAGATAATTAAATACCTGGCACAGTACCTACCAAATTAATCATCAGGTACAGCAAATTTGAAACAATTGCTACTGAAACACATGGAATTATTTGGTCAAATGACTATGAATAGTGTCAAAATAGTTTTGTTGGAGTCCTACAGGTACCAATAGTCCTACAGGCTGACATATCCAAGTAATGCCTCGGTGCATGTTTGCTTCAGTAGGACTCCTGACTAAGGCAAAATGCAACTATTCACAGATTGAGAAAGAATCCTCACAGTTGTTACTCCTAACTTTCAGAAATACAACTGCGACTGGCCTAGGGCTTTCACTAGCTGAGATATTGATGGGGGAAGTCCTTTGAAGAGTCTGGTATTGCTGAAACCCAGGCAGTATCCATCATCATCATGGAGACTCTAGTTGAATTATAATACAATCAACTTTTCAAATCTTTCAGCATCTTTTGCCCCAGGTATCATCATGGAACCATGTTAATGGACATATTTTACAGGCAGCTCAAAGACACCATTGTCAGGCCACAGTTATGACTGGTGTATTGTTGTGTGGACCAGTGATTACCAACTTTAAAAGTGTAACTGATGTTGATAGCAACACACAGTAAAGAAAGATGAGTGGTAGACTGATAAACCAGCCCACTAGGCTCACAGATTTTGATATAAGCATAAAGATAAAGACCAGGCCTCACTGGTGTGCTGGGTACTTTTGAATACTGAATTCATTTCATGGAAAAGACAGAGAAAGTGGACAGTAAGAGAACATGGTCACGTGAAATGGTATATTTTGGTATATTTCTAATAAAATTGCTGGAATAAGTGCTAGGTTCTGTAAAACACCCTTAAGGATTATTTGGTTTTATTGATTCCTCGTGGGGAAATTAAAGGGTTGCAGCAGCATGATATTAATCATTTAATGGTATATTAAGAATATAATGTGTAAGTGTGCACAACAATATGGTCATGTGGCTAACATAATGCATTATGTAAAGCTTGTGTGGGTGAGTATGTGTAAGGAGAGTCTTAGAGTCTTAGAAAGCTGGAATATATTGAACGTGCTCCAAGGTCATGCACAAGGTTCCATCTAGCACTCTTAAGGGTTGTTTGGTTTGTTTCTCTGGAGGACCCTTAAAGACTATGTATAATAGAGAACAATAGAGGCTTTGCCTATTCTAATAGAAATCCTTTATGAAGCTAATGACCAATAACTATTCAAAGAACTGTTAGGGGAAAAGTGCAGTATGACTCTATTCTGACAACAGTATGACCATATATCTAATGTTGCATTATATAAAACTTTGCGTGGATAATTACAAGTGAAAATAAAGAGAACAGACAAAGTGGGATGGTCTGAAAATGCTATAAGATCATGCAAATAAAATCATCCATTCCATGTAACATTCCATGCCTTTACATTAAAATTTATTTTTCAAGAACACAATCCCTGAACTAACATGCGTGATCCAACTAATCCTATAATTGGTCCCTTTCTTGAGTCAAGGTGATGTACAGTATGAAGCATTAAAATGTACTACCGGACCAGGGTAATCAACCACTTTAGAATGCAGATGACCCTGTGTGTGTGTGTTAGGAACTGGAACACAAAGAACAATGTTGAGTAGGGTGGATCCCCAAGGACCTTCAGAACCTCAGAACCTCAGATAAATAGCTTCTGTATGAAGACATGACTAAACATCTGCTGAAGTCAATAAAGTAATGAAAGCATTAAATAAAAGGAGAAACAGAAAAATAAAACGTGATGGATAATGATAAAAGGAGAATTTATACAGTTCATTTTAGTCATTCATTCATCTTTAGAAACCGCATTATCCTGGCCAGGATCACAATGGGTCTGGAGCCTATTGCAGGAACTCTGGGCACAAGGCACCATTATCAAGAAAACATAATGTACATCACTTGAATGGCTATTTCATGTGTAAAATTGTTCTGCAAATACTATGCATGATCATAAGATTTCAAATAAATTAGATCCTACTATTCTAAAAAAAAATCTCAGATCAATTTAGGTGTCAATAATTAGGCATCAACAAACTTTCTTTAGCCTTTATTTCTGAGTGAACACCACAGGAAGGAGCATCTTTTGAATCGTGGCTGCAAACACTCTGACACATGACTGTAAAAGGAAAATCAATAAATGTGTTGGTGTATGAGAGTTTATTTTTGGTTTGCAGTTTCATCAGCTGGCATGTTAAATGCAGAAGAAACTTGGGTCATAAGGACAAAAGTTATTGGTATTCAGAGATAAACCAGTGCAATTCAATAGAACATATTTGTGGCACACAAAGCAAAATATGTGCAAGGACACAACAGTACAGCCAAAGCTCTAATGTGAATAAATGTAGATAACCTAAGGTTTATAATAAAAACAATTAATTCCCAAGATTCACCCATTCTTCAGTGTAGTGTAGAGTTGTACCTAAAAACCTCTGCTGTAATGATAAAGACCATAGTGCTTCACCAAACTCGGTGCTATATAAATTGAACAGTGTACAGCGTGCTGATTTAGAATTGCACTATCCAGTGTCAAATAGAAGAGGTTCCCTTTTGAGTTTTTCATTGCTACTGTCTCCTCTGGTGTAAATCTGAACATTAAATCTACATCTGGAATTCTGTAAATCTTTGTGATAATGGCTATTGTTAAACCCACTATATAAAATATTTTTTAAAAATGAAAGAATTAAAGGAAGGCCTTTGTTAGAACTTGCCAAATGGAAATTGTTAAAGTCAGTAACTTTTCTTTTCATTTTTGATTCTGTGCTAATGATTGTAATGCTATAAATCCAAATCTCATGGCTTACATAGAGCCATTGTTAAGTCTGGGAGAAAGGCTTTCCTTAATCCTGAACTAGTCAACTATATTCTGTCTGAATTGTACCTTGCTTTGGATAGAAGAATCTGCCAATTAAATAAACTTGGTTATTTTTGTACCCTGTTGGTAACGTAGAATAATGAGTATACAGAAAGTAGTACATGTTTTCCAGATTTACTACAAATTAATTTGCATAGGTCCATCAAGCTTCATTTTGAACAGGCTTCTTTTGACTTATTTTATATTCTTTTTTCTTATTTGGTTGTTTACGTTCCTGATACTGACCATTGCCATTGATTCCCTTTTATTGTTCACACTGGGACTATGTGTTGTTACCTGTCTAAATCCAATTTGTAAGTAAATACTGTTAACATGAGCTCCTGTGGAAAATGTTACGTATGAGTCATCAAACAAAATGTCATCTCTGCAGTAAATTAGACACATTTGATAAGATAAAGACAGAAGTGTAAAGCCTTTTTGAGGGCATCCTGTAGTGAGCAGCAGATGGTATAATTCCATTATTTATTCACGTTATAGTTTTGCACATGTGAAGAAGCTTCTGAATAACAGTTGCAGATGTGCAGACCTCTCTCATCAGCCAAATATTGATCTCACAGTATTATAAAAACATGTGAGAATTGCTTACATTGATAGTCACTGCTTGAGCAGAATTATCTGCCATACATTATATTATTATACCATAGTGCTATTGAATTCTAAAATGTGATTGGTCTGAAGGTGTTGATTAAATTTCTGTAACAACTCTGACAACCGTATTGGCTATGTTTCAAATCAAAAGTTTACATGTTCATTCCAATACATTATCATTTCTATAAGCTCTTTCTATAATAATTCATTAATAGGAACTTGTGTGGCAGATGCTCCACATAGTCTGAGACTAATAAAACAGAAAGTAAATATTATTATTTAAGAACAAAAATGGATAATGTTGATATTTACTGTATCTAGCAATAATTATTTGTATATTTAATATTTTATTATGGAAGGAGTCTCCAGTGTCAGCTGCCACAGAAGAGTTTGCAGTTTACAGTTGCTAAGTAAAATTACCAGCTGCATTTTTTTGTCTTATAACTTAATAAAATGTATGACGCCATCCATTACAAATTTAAAGATTTTAAATGTTGGCAAATTGCTGTGTAGTTAGTAAATAAAAACACTATTGGAAACAATCACCCTAGGCATAGAAATATTAAATCTGCGTTGCGTCCTTGTGTGTGTGCGTGTGTCTGTTTTTTTTCCTTAACATATTTACATTTCCAATAAAAATGGCATAAAATCTTAATTTTATGGGATGTGATTAGACTAATAAAAGGAATTTATTAATATTTTATATCAGGTTTTATGTAAATGTACCTAGACATAAACTAGATGCTTTTTACTAGCTTTTACAGTGTCCAAATTGAAAGTTGCTTTGGATAAGCAGCTTCCCAAATATAAACTCTCCAAAATCTAAATGAATTATAAAATATACATACTCTTGAATTCTAACATCAAAAAAGGAATTTCGTGTTTGGGTCCTCTTTCAGTACTGTCAGTGCAATTGTATCAATGTCTTCTGAGGTGACCTTATTTTTCTGCTTTTCAGCTAAGCTGTAGTCTCTGTTGGTGTAGTGAGAAAATAGCCACCACAAAGCTCCATACACTCATAAAGAAGTCTGTGTGCAGAGGTCAAATGCTCTTTTGGTGCTGGTCCATGCTCACTTTACTCCAGATAGGCTGTCTCCCAGGATCAGGTGAAGACATGATGGATTGTTTGGTGCTAGCACACATTTTCTCGCCCTGGAAAAGATTCCCCCTTTTGCTCTGGTCAGAGAGCAGCTGCAATCTGTGTCTGTAGGACTGAGATGAGAGAAACTGGCTCATAGCTTCAGTTAATTCTGCTTAAAGTTAATTCTGCTATTTTCCTTTTAACAAATACTAGTCTTCTCTGCTGAATAGCATTTTAGTCTTTCATGGAATGCTTGAGTAAAACTAAATTTGTTTATGTTTTATCATAGCCACCATGACTTCTGAAAAATTTGCAAGTGTGATTCTGTAACTCATAATCTGTTTGTTTATAGTTTTGAAAAGTGCACAACATTTCGCTGGCAGCCAGAAGAGAATTATCTAAACCTAAAACCATCCGTGGGCCTTTTCTTTTGACTAGAAATATTTTGAGAGTATTTTCTCAAGTTGAAAAATGCTTGAGGTTTTCTGTTTGGTCACTTTTTTTTTTTTACTTAATTACTAGGTTGTTGAGGATGGACATGTGATGATTTAGAAGTCTGAATCCCACTTCTGCTAGGATGTGAATGGTGTAATTTGCAGGATATAAATGTGTAAACGGCAGCAGACAAATCTGCATGTTTCTTCATGCTGTCATTGTCTTTAAAACATGCACAAATCTAATTACTCTAAATTGTTTGGTGAGCTGTTGGATCTGCTAAATATTCATGCGACATTTATGAAAGCACGCTATACACGCTATACACCTAGAGATTCCTTTTTTTGACAGCAATTGCACTTTAAACTCTTCTACAATCTCAACATTAAATGAAATGTATATTATTTCAAAACATGTATTTAATTCTTTTCTTTTTTGGAAAAAAAAAACTTTTGTTTTAAAATTGTTTTAAATTTTAAAGTTGATGTATTATTGTCAGCCATTTTCTCCTACATCACTAGCACTGTGCATCAAATTATGCCTTCTTTTATAGGGCGCCATTTGTAAAATGTTGCACATTCTAAAATTTTGCATTGCCAAATTTAAAAAACAATGCTGTACAATTTTTAACTGTGACATTCTCAAACATTTAGATAGAAATTCATATAAATTAATGCAGTAATGCAAAACTATAAAATAATGTATAAATAATTGGTAAATCTAAATGTACATTCTAAATGTAAAATGTAAATGTTAAATGTAAATCTAAATGTTAAATGTTTAATCTAAATGTTCCACATTGAAACTGAATCTTACAGAAAATACAGTAATTGGTCATGCCAACGTCAGTCTCTCACATGGAGAAGGGCCCTCTAACACTCAGCCACATCAGGCAGTTAACTAAAATATACAGGACGAATTAGTGCAAGTAATAGAAAGAGCGGTTGCAGCTGGCATTAGGAATGCTCTTCAGGAGTGCCCTACACTTACAGCAGGCACAAAGACTTCTTTAGAAACAGCCACCACTCCATTGCCATCAATAAGTTCTGAAATAATGAGTTTTAAAAAATGGAGGGGCAATGGCTAACTGGCTAACTATGATACTAGCACATGATACTACCTAGCTAGCCAGTTAACTGTCGCTGCTGGTAGAGCATTAACTGTAAGACCCCTCCGTTTTTTTAAACTCAATTATTTCAGACCTTACCGATGGCAATGGTGTGGCTGTTTCTAAAGAAGTCGCTGTGCCTGGTGTAGGTGTAGGACACTCTTGAAGATTCGCCCTAACGCCACACTCTAAAAACTTTTAGTAGATCTGAATAACTACATTTAGTACCATCACACATAAAATTGAGTTAATATAATTAAAATCCTGTCAGTGCAATAGTAACCCGAAGTGAAAACCACAAAAAATAAGTAGATATAATTGAAAAGCAATGTAGATATAATGACAGTATATTTTAACAAAACAAATGTGCTACATTTACTAAATGTTTTTAACTGAATTTAATTCATACTGGGCTTTTAATTATCAAAATTAATGTTACATTTACTTTTATTTTATTTTTTAAAACTGTGTTTACCCTTTACTCCAGGAGTAGTTTACATGAGGTCAGTATATTTAATGAAACCAAATGATAGATATAAAGCAACCGTCTACACATTAACATATTAATGAAACAATTATATGTCAAATTTGACCATTATAACATGACATCAAGTCTAAATTCAACCTGGCTTACATTTGTAACAATGTCCACGCTACAAAAACAGTGAACTGAATTGAATAAACCTGTATGAATTGTTCCAAACCTGTATGACTTTTCTTCAGGGGGACACAAAAGTAGATATAAGGCAGAACGACAGAAGAGACTGATACCCTCAGTTACCATTCACCATCACTGCATCTATTTTCTATAAAATAAATGAATGGTGAGTGAGAGTAAATACTGTGTCTCCTTTTGTGTTCCATAAAAGAAAGACATACAGGTCTGGACAACATTTTTAAAACTACAGAATATCTCACAAAGTAGGCACTTCATAAAGAAATATTACCCTTGAAAATAGAGCACAGAAATATAGTGGATAAATAGTTTTATTTTGCAATTAACATTTATTTGTGAAGTAAGGCACGGTCTTCGCTTATGCAATATTCAGTTGGTTATGTCCCTTTTTATGTTTAAATACATCTAATTCTGATGAGAACTTGGTGCTAGTCAGCCATCCAGACAAGTCAGAGAGGGGTCTGGTGTGGTGTAGGGAGGACTGCAATAAACGTCTGTGCTGGCTGACAGGCTAAGGCCAACATCTGTAAGTCCTTGATGTCTTCAACTGGGGCTCCCCAAGAAAACCTGCAATAAAAATAATACAGTTCAAAAACATACACATTAGTCATACACAATAAAAAGTATCTCATCTTGTCATAGGAGTATTCCCATCACTGTAACTCTTATGGTACCTATCAACTCCAAAAAAGGTTCTGAATATTCTTTTAACATGGCATGTTGTGAAAGGTCCATGGACCTTTAATTTACATGTAATTTTCATAAAAATAAAATCAACAGCAGTATTCTACATGAAAAAGTAAATATAATTAGTCTGTAATGTGTAACAATTTGTTAAGTTTGTTAAGTCATTTTTGTTCCAAAAGTAGACTAATTCATATACATCAGTAAGTTCACATGCAACTTATTTGTATTATTTCCCCTGACACCTGTTTTGAGGGTGTTATTCTGCACCATGTATTTTTTATTCATGCATTTACAAATCCCATCTGTTTAGATACAAAAGCTTACAAAGGTGGAACATTTTAATCAATGTTATACATGTGAACGCCTTTACCATTCATTGATGTGCTGTGTTGTGACTCTGTTGAGTTCGTCAATTACACAGTGAAACTGTATTTCAGAAGACTAACAATAATGAGGTTTGAGATTTATAAAAAATAAATGAATAAATAAATAAATAAATAAATAAAAAAAGCCACACTAAAATTTACTACAATGTAAAACATTCATCTATACTCACCACCCACTATATTATATAAAACCCAAAAACAGACACCATTTTATATGAAATAAGCCATAGGAATATAACTAGCCAATTGGAGCCGAAGGGGGACACACACCCAAAGTCTCCATAAAATAAAGGAGACAGCAGTGTATCACCCCTAGGGCGTTTGGTCTCCAGACCAAACATTTCTTTTAACAAGGCCACTACAGCAGCAGTTGTACATGTGTCAGCGCCCTCTGGAACTCTGAGTATCCTAACGTTATTGCGCCGTGACCTCGACTCCAGATCCTCACATTTATTCTCTAATTGAGTCACGGTCGCAGTGAG
>JAOUWY010000047.1:10195700-10211218 GCA_025728095.1 Prietella phreatophila | reverse complement strand
AAAGACAAGAACATAGTGCAGACAAGGACTAGATATACATGGAGTGCTCATTGACAAAAACATGAATCAGGTGCGGGGGGTCACATGACAGGTAGTGTGGTGCAGTGGCAGATGGGAAGTGGAGTCCAAAGTCTCTAGAGCTGTGACAACGTGTTGAAGTTTAGTAGAACTCTACGAAAGTGCCAGTGGATAAAAAGGAGAGGAAATAAAAATAAATACACTGATGTACAACTAATAAAAGTGCAGCACTTGCCTCACAGACTGGATAATTTTGGAGGGAGTGAGCAGAGGAGGAGAAAGCCCGCAGTCTCCTCCCAGATCCTCTCTCTGGCAAGGATGTCAACATTTGAATAATTAATCTGTGGTTCTGCAGGGCCTCAAGCTCAAGCAGAGAAACGGAGGAGGGGAATGAGGAGGTAAGAAGAAGAGGGAGCGAGAGATAAGAGGAAATATGAATGAAAGGTATATTGAAGTCAAAGAAAAAGCAAAGCAAGGATAAAAGCAAGCGTGGGAATTGTGTGTGGAATAATACTGAAGAGCAAAATGGACAATTATGGGTGATATTTATTTTATTTTAACTCTGGGAACAATTTTGTAATTATAGTGGACAGTTTGTTCACTTAACTCTAATTTATACTCATTGTACACTGATTTAAATCACTACATTCCTTTAAGCTGTAATTGCAACACTACTCTGCATTTTGTACCCAAACACTCCAGGAAAAAATTTTCTCTCTCATTGCTTCATCACAGTGGCACAAGCACCTTATACTATGGATTGGGCTCAGTCTAATTACTTTCCCAGCAGCAATAATGCTACATCACTGACACCATTTTATTGGCGTTTAATTGTTTATTTCATAGTTTATTTTGCTGATGCATTGATAGTAAGAAACATTCAAACAATTCAATTCATAAGTACACTTTAATAGAATTCTCTAGGTGGTTGTTGACTCAATATCTGTCTATAATAATAAGGGACTAGGAGAATATTATATTTAACGAACTAATCTATTAATATGCATGAATATGAATGTTTGAAGGGGCATTGTGGCTTTAATGGTTAGCATCACACCTCCGAGGTTGGGAATTTGATTCCTTCCTCCACCATTTATGTGTGGACTTTGCATGTTCTTCTCATGCTTTAGGGGTTTCTTCCGGGTACTCTAGTTTCCTCCTCCAGTCCAAAGACATGTGTTTGGCATCTCTAAATTGTCCGTAGTGTGTGAATTGGTGTGTGAATGTGTGTGCGATTGTGCCCTGCGATGGGTTGCCACCCTGTCCAGGATGTTTCATGGCTTATGCTCCGAGTTCCCTGGGATAGGCTCCAGGCTCCCCATGACCCTGTGTAGGATAAGCAGTACAGAAGATGGCTGGATAGATATTTGGACATGCCCTAATGTTTACATGACAACCCTAAATCACCTGGCTCCACGTAACTACTGTTATACTCTTACAGGTTAAGGCAGACACTCTTATGCAGAATATAAGTGTTTAGGTCTGGTCAGACATGCTAATTAAGAGCTATAACACAGAACAGATTTGACATTTCCACACAGGTATTCAGTTTCAGTAAAGTCTCATATGAGAGATAAAGGCAGAGACCATTTTGAAACTCTGCCAAAGCCCATCTACAACTTAGTTATGGATAGATTCATCCATTGTTCTGTAATGTTACTGACATGATTATTACAGTAATTACTGCAAAAAGGCACTAATGACATGGTTTTAGGCATTTCTTATATAACATATACTTCCTGACATATTTCCATTTTGATGTGCAACCCTGACAATATTTAGGTGCAATATCAGGGTGTATTATGGTTAGTATTAACTACTATGTGCTCTTTTCAGCTGGTTTAAGATGCAACACTAAAGGTCCTTTGACACTGAGTGCATGTGTATCACCAACGAACTGACTTTTCACATCAAACATGAAACGATTGATCGCCTTTAGCTAATTATGCCGGCACGATAGGTGGGCTGACCAAGAATGCATTTTATGCCTGCACACTAGGTGGTGCAATCCACTATTCAGCTGATCGGCCTATTGTCTTTGACCATTAAAAGAAGAAGAATCACATAAGTGTTAGCGCATAGCATCACAACACAAACTGTTATGAAGTACAGAAACTAACTTTGAGAGGAGGAGGGAGAAGCCAGGTTGTGAGGATGCATACCTGGCACTGAGCAAATGGAAATGCCAGGGAGGGAGAGAGACACACACACAGACGTGCTTTATTTTTGGCTTACATTTGTGTGTTTTACGTTATGTTTGAATTCTGTTGATTACTAAACTTTACGATTCCCACCTCCTCCTTGCCCACTGTAAAGTTTGTTACATTAACGTTTCTTATTTTATGTATATTCTACCCACAAAGGGAATCATAATTTTTTTTTAACAGCACCATCAAGCTGTATTAATATGAATGAAATAATGTGAAATATAATGCAGTAACACAGTAGTAGGACAAAACCTGTTTATTTGTGCAAGATAAATAAAATATAAATAAAAAACCTCAGAAAACTGCTTTGCATCCTCAGCCGTCATTTCAGAGTCTTTCAGCGGCATTTAGAAGTCAGCCCCACAGTTCCTGATTCCATAGTAAAAACAGCCTGTTGCATGTGCAGTTATCAGAGGCCATCTGAAAAAAAACTCTGGAATACTTTTCTTCAGTGTTTACACGGGTCTTCAAAAGAACTTTCTGTTCGTGATCTAAAGCTCAATTCTAATTGGATGGCATGTTTCGTTGTAGAGTGACAGGTAAAAAATTTACATACTGGTCGAAAAAAAAAAGTCGTTTTGTTGAATGATCGCGCCCTGTCTGAAAAGCTCCATAGGGATCTATTGTTTCGATTCAAGAGCGTTGTTGCATCAAACATTTGTGTCACTTAATCGTGCTCGGTGTGAAAGGTCCTTAATCAGAAAGAAATCCTGCATCAATGTATATCTCCTTAGTGTGTGTTGAGAGAGGAGTCACAAATTTTTCAGCTATGAAGGCATTAGAGCCGAGGATCATTAGCTGCAACGTGAAACCATTTGGAACCATCTATCCCCCTTGTGACGCATTTTGCCATTGCAGTCGCACTGTGACAACTCATCATTCCTGCTTTCTTCAGTGCTTTTTCTGGCCCAAAACTCCCCCTGCATGATGTGCCCTGTATTATATCAATGCTTCCCTACATTCAATAATTCAAGCCAGTGTCTAATCTTCATCTCCCTCCATCACCTCCTTGCTTTCTCTCTCTCTCTCTCTCTCTCTCTCTCTAGCATTCTTCATCATTCTCTGTGTTAATGAATTTTCCTTATAAGTTATTTTATGAAATTTGCCCATGCCTGCACTCACTGGGGCAGAGTTTGCATCAGGTGTCATTAAGCTGGAGGGGGTGTTTAGGTATGGTTTTCTTTCAACATTGAGAGTTGAAGTGCCATGTTAAATCCAGCCATCACAAGTCCCAGTAGAGAGCAACATGGAAATGGTAGTAATCAACCCTCATTTAAATAGAAGTACCATCAACCGAAGACACTGGGCCTCATATAGTCAATCTTTCAAGTGTTTTTAAAATTTGCAAATGTTGTCATAAGCCAAACCGAACTAAAATCCATGACATATTTAAAAACGTTTGAACATCTCATTTATATTTAGTGAAGTCCACAAGACTCTAAAAAAGCGGAAAACAATAAAATATTCCAGTACTACAGCTCCCCCACTGCAGTTCATCAGCTACCATAAGCATACACTAACCTTTTATACATAGGCATTTTGTTGGTCCTAGATAATGATTAGTCTTAATTGTCTTAATTTACTGATTTATTTTGGATTTATTTCTTTAAAATCATTAATAAGAAATGACTGAGTTTCACAAAATGTTCATTAAACTGGTGTGTGCAATTGAAATCAATAAGCTATTTAATAGTGTTGGGTACAGGACAGTCTTAGCCAAGTCAGAGTCAAGACCAAGACCATAGTCAATGTAGTCAGTGGAGTCTTAGTCAATACCAAGTATGACAGCAAGACAAGACCAAGATGAGACCAACATCATACATGCCCAAGGTCATGCAGAGTTGTGTTCCATTTGTAGTTGCAATGTAGAAAGGTGCCACAGGAAATTAGTAGTTAATATTTTAAATATGGTGTATGCTAAGATGTGTTCATTTGCTGGTTATCGTGTCTTTCTAACCTAACATGAGATTTCTCTTGACTAAAAGAGCTAAAATAGCCTATTTATGAGGCCCTATTTACTTTGGTATTACCATTTTGTACAAATAAGTACACAGGAAATCCATAGGACATATGCTTATACAATAGGTGTGCATTATACATACTTTATTTTTATTATACATACATTATTTTAAACATAAGAAAATGAAGTATTTTGAAACATACATCCAACAGCTTATTCTTTCTTCAGGGTTACGAGGAACCCGGAGCCTATCAAAATATTCCCGTACTATCCCATGGAGCATCGGGCACACCCTGGACAGGGTGCCAGTCCATTGCAGGGCACAATCACAGTCATTACTGTGGACAATTTTCCACACCATGCATGTCTTTGGGAGGAAACCCCTCCCTCAGTCCATTTAGAACATGCAAACCACACACAGTTCCCTGGCAGGAATCGAACCCCGGACCATGGAGGTGTGAGACGAACTTGCTAACCACTAAGCCACCAGGCACCATTTTGAAGCATAGTCACATGCATAGATAGATAGATAGATTGATAGATTGATTGATTTTGTACTGTAATGAGAACATAGCAACAGGAACAATTTATGGAAATTATGTTGTGGTCTCCAGTTGCATTCAAAAATTATTTCAAGTCTTTGTAGTCTTTGTACCAAGACTGGTGTCGAGTACCAAAAAATTATTATTTAAACTTATCTACTTTATCAATTAAATAAAATTGCAGTGATTCATGCCAATTATACAATTTGAAGTCTATAAACTGTGGTTCAGATCAGTATATTCTTATACAGAAATTTACCCCAACTCAAATGTTCTTGTAGGATATAAAAATGGTTTTCCAAACTAACAGATTGATTCAAATTAATAGCAAATCTCTCACATAAATGCTGCTGTGAACAATTTACAACTAAATCCATTTGTATCCAGCTTAATAAATGAGGCCTGTTATGGAAAAAATAAAAAATCATACATTGATAACACTGTCTAATTGTTCATGTAAACTGCCATGAACTGGACTGAAATTTTAGTAACATCTACTAATAGGACACTTTTTGCTGTGCAGTTGTTGCTCTGATTTTTCAGATGGACCGATTATCTCATTAAGTCTGAAGATGGTGCTCTGGATTGCTGACATCCACCACTGTGAAGGGAAATGAAGGTGAAAGGGGAGCACATTTTGAATCCCATGCTCTGGCTGTTTTTGGATAGCCGCCTTTGCTGGCTCAATTTGTTTGGCACTGTCCAAAATACAAACAGGCTAATGATGTTCCATCAGTGATCAACTCTGATAAGGGGGCTTCACACAGTTCAGTGGAAATTACATCACACTATACCAAACTATGTCTAACACATCACACCATATTCATCTGGATAGATATTGATGTACCATTTGTAAGCTATATTAAGATACCAAAGGAAATTGCTAGTTAATATTTTGAATATTTTAGCATGTAGTTTAAGAAGTATGTTTAATTATTCCAACGTCTATGTCTGGAGTTTACTGTTTCACGTGCTGCAGGCGGATGGCATTCTGTGGTTGTGTGTATTATCTCTTCACTCAGTATGTGCCCTAATCCAATCTCTAGCACAAAAATCACTTATCGTGCCCATTACAGACTGTGATTCACTGGAAGGCCATCATAGCTGCAGTGGCAAAAAATAACCTGATGCATAACCTGAATGAATGAGTGTGTGTGGGAAGTGGAGATGTGCGAGTGTGTATTTATAGAGGCTGGCTGAAGGCTGGATATATGGAGTAGGAGAGTATAATTGGGTAGCATTCACCCAGGACTTTAGCTGCTTTGAGGTTGCTCTGGCCCACACTGAGGCCTTGAAGAGCCAGAGAGTTATAACCACGATTGTGTCAAACGCAGCAGTCTGCCCTGACAGTCTCATCAATTGAACTGATCCCAACTAACAGCTGGGAAGGATGATGGGTGGGAAACATCTTCAGTTGGAATTTATGGATAACAACTAAAATAATAATAATAATAATAATAATAATAATAATAACAACAACTATTATTATTATTATTATTATTATTATTATTATTATTATTATTATTATTTTAGTTTCAATTATTATTATTGAAGCTGCAAGTGGCATTTTCGAGGGGCTAAGCAACCAGACTTGTTACAGGAAAGCAGAGCTTTCCTTTAGGTAAAGGGTGAGTTAAAGTGATTCAAGAGTCATTTGTAGTTTCACTCATGAGGTGTATGTTTTACCACAGATAGTGGTGGAATTCTCTGACTGTAGGAGGAAAGGTGTAGATGAACAAATGGGCAGGGTGGTATTGCTGCTGCATATGCTGTGACCTGTCATGTTGCCTGTTGCTGCTACTCTTAGATGATTTTTTTTGTTCTTTAAAAAGAAATCATTGAAATTTGCTGTATAAAAATGCTATTTGACATTAAACACTCTCAGTCATGTGTTGTCTGTATAATAGAACATTGAATGGCTAGACATTCAGTACACAGTTGTTTAGACAGGTCTCAGAATGATGTGAGCCAAATTTGATGAAAATGTGTCAAAATATGGAGGAGTAACAGAAATAGCAGTGAGATTTGAGCATTTAGAGCATGTTATTGTAACCTTTGACCAGTAGGCAGTGCTGGCATGAAATGTGTTGGATAGTCTCAGGCCTTGGTCCTAAAGATGCCTACCATGATTTGTGTCAGTGAGCAAAGTCATTGCTGAGATAGAGCCTCACACTCTATTTTCCAGCTTCGCGGTCCGATTCATTGTCCCATTAAGGACAAAGCTTTTGTAGTATTCAAAATTATTTTTATAACTTTTTTGAGGCTTAATATGAAGATCATGTATGCCACATTTCATGATGATTGAACAAAATTTGTTGAAGCAGTAGCGAGAATTATTATATACATATTTTTTTTTTTACAAAGTCCAAAACAGTGGAAAATGTTGAACTCATTTTGACCTTGGGAATCTTGGTAGGAGACTAACCAGCAAACAGATGTGAGCAGTCCAAAAAAAAAAAGCCTGCAATTAACAAACTCAACTTCAAAGCATGCATGGTTGAACACCCAAGAGCAAAAACCAGCATCTCCAACATCATGCTGGTTACAACCCAGGTACGTTGAACGAGTGTGTGGCTGATGGGGAAAGGACACACAGCAGGCAGGTGAATACAGCGCAGGTACTCTACCAAGCCACTGCAGCAGATGGAACATCAAAAGTGGATGTAAAATGGGCTCCATTTAAGTAAAAAAAATATATAATGCATCATATCTTAACAAAAGTGTTAAAAGTCAATCAGCCAGGACAAGTTTGGTGGTAAAGTTAGCTTCTTTCAATATTGTCTGTCACACTTTCTTCACACATCCATTTCTTTTTAACTAGCTTAGATTAGTAGCTCCAGTGCAGGACTCACTTCAGTCACCAAGTATTTTATATTTCTTCTTGTTACTATTTGCTAGCTAGCTTTTTAAATTTCTATCTTACCATCCATCCATCTTCTACCGCTTACTCCTTTTCGGGGGGAACCTGGAGCCTATCCAAGGGAGCATCGGGCACAAGGTGGGGTTGGACAGGGTGCCAGTCTTCTATCTTATCATTCATTAAAAAAACAAATGAGTAAAATCATGTCTAATTGTTCATATTTATGAGTTTAAATTATTTACTTTTACACTTGAATGCTTGAGTATGTTTAAGTGGAGGTACTTCTACTTTTAATTAAGTAAGATTTGGACACAATACCATACCTTTACTCAAGTACAATTTCTCTGTAGGTTTTCTACCACTGTTAGTCAACTGATTACATTTAATATAAAGTGAAAATAATGTAAATGTATTTTGTTGTTGTTTTTTGCTAATTTGTTCCTTAAAGACATATAAACAAAGTACACACCTCACCAGAATCACACATTGTACTCACAGCAGAATTAACACATACACAAATGCACACTTCACGCTACACTTGTTCACATTCGGTCACTGACTTATGTTAGAAACATGGCGCTGTGTTTTTTCTTTCTCCCAACCCCCTTTTGCTGAAAAACAGCTGATTCAGCAACACTGCCGCATATCTACGGAATATGATCAGAGGAAGGACAAACTGATTTACTTTCATGGTGTATACACGTTGAGAAAGCATAACCCAAGTGTGTGTGTGTGTGTGGGGGGGGGGCTCAGCATGGGCCTTACAGAAGAGACGGGAGAAATATTAAGTGTACTTACAATATTCAACATAACCACGACAATTTATGGAATGCAGCATAGGTGGCAAACAGTTGCTAGAAGGTTTTCAGTTAGGATGTGGGTGTTTATGTTGCTCTTTAACAGTGCAGAATTTACAATTGTAAATTACACTGTGCAGATTCATGACATGTGCATGTCTGCTGGCAAAAGGCCACGTCTGAGACCCAAACACAGCTAGCCATGCCAGTTGAGGACAGTGATTTAACCCGTGATGGACTGACGTGTGCAACGGCAGTAAAGTCACAGCCTCTGGTGTGTGGTGACAGCATAACCTGGTGCATGGACTGTGTGACTCATTATTCACATGCTGACACTCCACTTAATCACATTTTATTATGGAGCTGCGCTGGCCTCCAGTAAATCAATGCCTGTGTGGATGTGCTGAAAGCTCACAGAGCAGCGGGCACGGGGTAGGAGTGACATTTACAGATCGGTTTAATCAGTTTCTGCAACAGAACAATTTTCTTTTTACTCCATACAAATACACACATGTATACATTAGTGCGGAGATTATAATTTCAAGGATGATAATGTTTTATAAGGTAGAAAGTGATAGTAGGGATGCACAAGTTATCAAGGACACTTGTTCAGAATAGGTGACATGTCTATGTATAGTCTTAGAAAAAAGGTTCCTAATGGCACTTTCCGACCTATTAGTCTATTTTCTGAGTCAGAGATAAATTGATACATTTGGTTGATTTGCTATTTGGTTTGTTTTCACATTGGACATAATTAAATAAATCTAAAAGCAAAAAGAAGAAAAAGATGTGTGCTGAGCAGTATGTACAGATGAAAAATCCTTAATTCATTGGTCAGAAGTGCTGTATGGTCATAGGGAAAAGGTTAATAAACTGTTGCCAAGTGTACATAGACAAAATTTACCTAAGCACAAAGAGTACAGAGCTTATTATATTATTATATAAATTACTAGTTTAAAACATTTTGTGTATTAAACAGAGAATTCATATATGAGTCCACATATCCAGAACACATTGCATTTCTGCAGTGCTACAGTTTTCCTTAGTTTACGAGTGCTTCACAAGTCAGTTTACCAGCTTACATTCAACCCAAAATTCAGCGTTCAATAACTTTTTCACTGAACAGCACTAAACATATCTACATTGACATTTATTTTTTTGAGAATATATTTGCATTGGCATTTTTTGGACATTTGTCCTTTATTACCCCTATGTCTTAACCCTGTAAATGCCCTCAAATAGGCCTAGATGAAGCCTAGGTCACCACTAGTCCATACCTCAATTTTCAGTCAATCTTTTTTTTTGTTCTCTTTCCTATCTGCCCTCTATTCTCCATTATCCCAATGCGCTTCCCTTAGGGGCACCTGGGATCATTGAAGGCATAACAGATCCATTTCTAATGGCGAGCATGGCCTAAATGGGCCAGGAATCATCCATGTGATAATGATTCCTGATAGACCTCTAGTATAACCATAGCACAGCTCTTAGTCCCTCTGTTTGGTTTCTGACTGATCATGTTTGGACGGCCTTCATCTTATATCTGTATCTACAGTGTAACTGAAGCATTGATTCCCTAGGGAAACAAAGAGACATTCAAATAGTCAGATATATAAATTCATCATGACGTTCATTTACTTAACAGGCTGTTCAAATAATTCAGTTTAGGGCCACAACTAAGTGTATTATTTTCATAATCGATTAGTTCGCCTTTTCTCCCCATCTCTTTGATTTATCGGGGGGGCATGCAAATCTTCAGTACCATTTTTTGTTTGTTTAAAATACAATCCACATAAACTTCAGACTAAAACGTAACACAACTGTTTGTCTAAATCAGAAAAGAACCCTATATACACAGAAACACACCAGAATATATATTATTAATTTAGGACTGTAGTTTAATTCTGTGCTTTTTGTGCATCCATAAAAAAGAATGCATAAATACTTACATGCAACTGGAAAGTATTCACAGCACTTCACTTTTTCCTCATTTTGTTATGTTACAGCCTTATTCCAAAATGGATTAAATTCATTATTTTCCTCAAAATTCTACAAACAATACCCCATAATGACAACGTGAAAGAAGTTTGTTTGAAATCTTTGCAAATTTATTTTTTAAAAATAATAAAATAAGCACAAGAATACATAAGTGTACACAGCCTTTACTCAATACTTTGTTGAAGCACCGTTGGCACCAATTACAGCCTCAAGTCTTTTTGAGTATGATGCTACAAGCATGGTACACCTATTTTTGGGCAGCTTCTCCCATTCAACTTTGCAGAACCTCTCAATCTCAATCAGGCTGGATGGGGAGCGTCATTGCACAGCCATTTTCAGATCTCTAAAGAGATGTTCAATCGAGTTCAAGTCTGGGCTCTGGCTGGGACACTCAAGGACATTCAGAGTGGTCCTGTAGACACTCCTTTGTTATCTTGGCTGTGTGCTTAGGGTCGTTGTCCTGTTGGAAGATGAACCTCCACCCCAGCCTGAGGTCCAGAGTATTCTGGAGCAGGTTTTCATCAAGGATGTCTCTGTACATTGCAGCATTCATGTTTCAATTGATCCTGACTAGTCTCCCAGTTCCTGCCACTGAAGAGCATACCCACAGCATGATGCTTCCACCACCATGCTTCACTGTAGGGATGGTGTTGGCCAGATGATGACTGGTGAATGGTTTCCTCCAGACATGATGCTTGCCATTCAGGCCAAAGAGTTCTTTGTCTTGGTCTTGGTCTGAGAGTTCTTCAGGTGCCTTTTCGCAAACTCCAGACAGGCTGTCATGTGCCTTTTACTGAGGAGTGGCTTCCGTCTGGCCACTCTACCATACAGGCCTGATTGGTGGAGTGGTGCAGAGATGGTTGTTCTTCTAGAAGGTTATCCTCTCTCCATAGGGACATGCTGGAGCTCTGACAGAATGACCATCGGTTTTTTGGTCACCTCCCTGACTAGGGCCCTTCTCCCCGTTCACTCAGCAGCCATCTCTAGGAAGAGTCCTGCTGGTTCCAAACTTCTTCCATTTACGGATGATGGAGGCCACTGTGCTCACTGGGACCTTCAATGCTGCAGAAATATTTCTGTACCCTTCCCCAGATCTGTGCCTCGGTACAATCCTGTCTCGGTCGTCTACAGACAGTTCCTTGGACTTCATCGGGTTTGTACTCTGACATGCATTGTTAACTGTGGGACCTTATATAGACAGGTGTGTGAGTTTCCAAATCATGTCCAGTCAACTTTACCACAGGTGGACTACAATCAAATTGTAGAAACATCTCAAGGATTATCAGTGGAAACAGAATATACCTGAGCTCAATTTTGAGTGTCATGGCAAAGGCTGTGAATACTTATGTACATGTGTTTTTTTATTATTTATTTTTTATTTTAAATAAATTTGCAAAGATTTCAAACAAACTTCTTTCACGTTATCATTATGTGGTGTTGTTTGTAGAATTTTGAGGAATAAGGCTGTAACATAACAAAATGTGCAAAAAGTGAAGCTCTGTGAATACTTTCCGGATGCACTGTATACTACTAAAATAAATAAATAAAGTGAATGTAATTATTTAATAAAATAAATTTCATATATATTATATTATTTTATTTTAATATTATATATATGTATGCATTATTTTTCATGTTCAGTTGTTGCAGCTATAATTTGTCATGTATCACCGAGGGAACTCTGGAGTTCATTTCCCAGTAGCTACTGCACCATACTTATCAGTGTCACATGACCATCTGCACCTGATTTATGTTTTGGTTAATGAGCACGCTAGCGTATATGCCCCTGTTTGCACTGCTTTCTTTGTCTCACGTTATTTTCTGTCGATGCTTTTGTCTACGCTTGAATGTTTAGTTTTGCCACAGTATTTTGCCTCGTGTTATTGTGTCTTTGTTTTTTGTCTGTTTGTTTATTAAATGTTTGAAATCTGTGATTACTTCCATATCCATCTTTGTAATGTGACATAGTTCAGTTCATCCATCCATCTTCTACCGCTTATTCCTTCTTCAGGGTCACGGGGAACCTGGAGCCTATCCCAGGAATCATCAGGCATGAAGCGGGTTACACCCTGGACAGGGTGTCAGTTCAATACAATTTTATTTGTATAGCACATTTAACAATAGATATTGTCACAGTAAAGCTTTCCAGAAATCTGATGTAAAGTTAAATTCCCATTGAGCAAACTAGAGGTGACCGTGGCAAGGAAGATCCCCTTGAGGAAAAAATAAAAGCTTGAGAGGAACCAGACTCAAGGGACTCTATTTTCTTCTGGGTAACACCAGATAGTGGGATTATAAATTACTCTTCTACAATGGTATAATAAAAAGTCAGAGAATTAATTGTGTTGAAAGGATGCCCAGTATTATCAGTAATATTGTGAATAATAAACCTGGTATGAGTTCAGGAATATCTTTAGCAGTTCTTATGGGCAAATCTACAGGATGAGATGAGATTAGCCACTGAAGTAAGGGTAAGACTTAGACATAGACTGTTTTAGGTATATTGCGTCTTTTAATGTTCTTAAACTTCTAAGCATAGCTGAAAATGACAGAGTTGATAATTATGCCAGGTTCTGGCCAATATCGAAATGTACAGTACAGATGTACATTTTACTGTAAAACCTTACTTTTTCATTCAGTGTATATTATTTTGTAGGTAATATGGGAAAATACATGACAGTGGTTTGAATTCTGAATCTGGATCACAAGAGGCCTATAGGAACTGTAGGATTCAGCCCGGAGCCAGTTATTCGAATTTTCTTGCTTTATCTCACAATACCTAATTTGCATAAAATTGAGACGTCAATTCAAATGTCGCTTGTTGCTGTCTCCATGTCACTTGTCACTGTCTATGGAATCCAGCCTCTATGTCACTTATTTACTTCACTTTGTCACTTGCTAGGTTGCAAGACATCCAAACCAAAGTCTGTCATTCATCTACCTTATTTACCCTGCTTAAAAAAACATCACTTTTTGACCTAGTTTTAGGTGATCTGCTTATGGCTTGGATATTTTTTTGACAAAACACAGGATGAGTTTACTGACATTAAATCATTGTGGTCATTGTGGATACTTGATTTCAGTGACTTCCTTTTTAACCAACATTTCGCATTGTGGTAATTAAACTGCAAAGTTTATTGTGTAATTAGCCTGGAAGTTACATCACTGAAATCGAATTAACCTGTTTATTTGAATTAGTCTCAAAAAGTGTGATTCAACTCTGTCCTTTACTTCTAACTGATCAAAAGAAGTAATACAAGTGATAAAATATTTGCATTTATAAAAGTTTAAGTTTGTTGAAGAGTTTTATTTTTTTTAACAGAGTTCTCTTTTGTGGCTGTATAAAAGCATCATTCTTATGCCATAGTGTTACCATCAGAACACCATGGAGGTTAATTTGGACCAAGCACACATTTGGGCAGCACTGAATACACATGTTTACAAGTTTAGTATGAGATGATGCAGTGTATTGCTCATTAGCTTTTCATCACAACATTAATGAGGCTGTGCCTCTTTCTATTGTAACTCTATGCTTATAGATCTCTGAAAATAACATAGCACAGACAACTCTAGGCATGTTTAACCTCTGACCTTTGAAATAATTAATTTTAAGAGTTGCACTGATCATAACCACCAAGACAATATGATTATACATGTAAAACAAATATCAATGTCCCAGGCACTTATTCTTGCAGTCCTTTGCTGTTTTGCTGTTTTTCTTTCATTCCGAGTAGTCAGATGTAAAGTATAAATGCTCTGGAGATGCTGATTGAGTCTTTTTTGTTCTCTGCATTGTGTAAGTTATAAAACATGACATGGCATGCTGTTATAAGAAAATAATCGATGATGGATGGTGTGATGTGGCCCGATGAAAAGCTTGTTACTTTTACTGTTACCACCACAAAGTTTATTATATTTCATAACAGCAAGTCACTTGTTTTATTCTTATTAAACCACAGCAGTTTTCCAACAGGTAAAGTTTTAAATTTGTGAATGAATAGTGTGCTTTTTTGTCCGTTTTGTAGTTCTTTTTAATGTTCTAGAATGTCTATGAGTCAAGTGAGTTCCTCTTATCACTTACTGTACGCTGTAGCTGTAAATGGTTGTTCCCTCACCAGCTTCTATTTTTTCTCTCTGTGATCGAATTGTTACTAATTCACAAGAACACATTAATGTAACCCTGTAATTTTAATGACAGCTAGCACTACTGTCAAATTATCAACACATCATGACTAATCTGATATGAGAATTCAGCAATAATTTGGTGAAGATATTGAAAAAAAAGTGTTTCTATTGATATAATTATTGTTTTCTTTCTCCTGGGTGTTTGTAGGTTAACAGGCTTCCGGCTTCCTCCTCCAACAGTCAGCACTGGAGCAAGACTCACACTGTGGCTACTATCGGACTATGCTGTGAGTGGCCAGGGCTTCAAAGCGGTATATGAAGGTAGGAGTGCAATGGAACATGTAGTCGGATATGTCTGTGTTGAGGGCTGGGCGGTACAGTTAAAGAGCTCCTGCTCTGAGGACACTCACTGTCTTCCCCAGAGCTGACATTTTAACAGAACACACAAAAAAGCGACAGCATGTCACATTTCTTCCTTGCCTGCTGTTCAGAGTCACACGCACTCTACATGAGCACTGCGCAAGCGCACTTCAAGTCTATCGCAGCTACTTTCTCTGTACTTGGCTGGGACGTTTTTTTTTTTTTGGCTTTTTTTTTCTTGGTCAAAGCTTACACACAACAGTGTTCTGATGTTTGTTAGACGAAAAGAAACTGCCACAGTGGTGAGCTGACATGTCCTTTTTTAATCACAATCTCCTTGGCAGGCACTGCACTCATTTTCCTCATGTGGCAATGACGCAACCGAACTCCAAAGATATGCAACTTGCTATTGGCTGTTTGCTTGTCACTCGTAGCACACTCCTTTATCAATGTATATGATAGGCTGTTTATGATCCAGGGACAGCGGACGCTTGAAAGTTGTTCATGCAACCAAACTTCCTGTCTGTTTACATTTTATCAAGCTTTATACTGAACATTTTTTCTTTCATTAATGAAGGTGTACCAATGATAAATACAGATACCATTTTATCGCCCAGCCCCACCTGTGTTCTTTTTTCTCTCTCACACAGCCCT
>JAOUWY010000047.1:10172407-10183209 GCA_025728095.1 Prietella phreatophila | reverse complement strand
TGTTGCCAGAGAAAGTGTACAGTGCTCCAGAGCCTCCAGAGGCGGCGTTCAGCATCACCGCGTTGCCAGAGACGGCGGCCTTTTTGCTCAGATTTAGCAAAGATGTCAATATTGGAGGGCACTGTATCTTCAAAAATGCCTGAAAATATTTTAGACTTAGTACCTTTAACATCATCTCACTGTCATATTTTGTAAATTTTCAATCACTGAATGCTTGAAGCCTTCAGCCCACAGACATATGGTTTTACATGACAGGTTGCTAATTAATGGCATGGTCTTAAAATCAGTGTGAGCAGAACACTTAAGTACAACCCTGAATTAGATCTTTGTTACATGCTGGGTGAAGGAATCCACTTATACTCTTCATTAAGCATTTTATCCCACAGTGACAGCTTCTATATCTGTTTGGTCTGCATGGCAATATGAGATCCCTCATGTCATATTCTCTCTATGAAGGATACACACGCACACACGCACGCACAAACACACACACATTTGCAGTTAAATATTCTCTAGTCTTGGTGTGCTGAAACGACCCCCCCGTGTTTTAAATCGATCCCCACACTGAATCAAAGAGTGTGCCGTCATGTCCCTGTGAGACACGAGCTCTCTGCACAGCCCTCTGCTTGCTCCTGCCCGTGCTGCAGCAGGGGGAATGTGTTAAGTGAATTGGTTATGGTGGAGGGATCTAAGTGATGTGAATATGTGTGTGTGTGAAGGAGGTGTTCCTGGCCTGATGTGATGGAACTCTGTAGTGTATTATTGAGTGGGCAATGCTGAGCCATTTCTGACCTTACTGCTGCTGCTTTTCACACCAATTCAATGTTATTTGCATAGTGCTTTAAACAGTAGACATCATCACAGAGCAGTTTCAATTTAGATATGAGCTTCATTCACATTAAGGGACTTGATACACAATTCCAATATTTTGACAATGGTCAGATTTTTATATATACATAGTACCTGAGCCATATGATTCCCATGTTTACATCATGTTAGGCTGAAAATAACCATTTTTTTTACCAGTAGCATCACCATAGTTTAAGAACCGTTGTATCCCCTTACAGATTGATAAGACAAATAAACAAAAATAATTTTAAAAATACTTTTTGGGAGTAGTATTTGCACTTACATGTTCACACAATTGCATATACACATACAAATTGCAACATTTGCACTTGCTCATTCAAGCAAAGAATATGAACACACGCACACACACACACACACACACACACACACACACACACACACACACACAAACACTGGCACTGTGGTCCACAGTCTGTTGCATTTCATGCTGATCAAGTCCCCCAAAACCCCACTAATCTGAGAGCAGATGTCACATCGAAAAGGCCACAGAGGCTTGTATACTAAGAAGGGCACAGACTCCCTCCTTTCCTCACGTCTTACCTCTTTCCCTCTTTCTCTCTTCAGTAAGCAACATTTCTGGCTGGGTTTAGTATCATGGAGGCCCATCTTGGGGAGAGATAATGAGCCTGCAGTTCCCTGAGCTCAGCCTCAGAACCAAGGCGTACATCAAACCGAGCTTGGCTCTGTGTTCTCCACCACACGCCCACTCTCTCCTCTGAGAGGCCGAGTGGGACGGGAAAGCCTTGCACGAACACACTTGTACATAAAATATAAATCTCTTTTCAGCCATCCAATTTCAGTCTCAGGCATTTTCCTTTCCCTCACTCTCTCGCTAATTTGTGGATTCACATTGTGACTTGTCATCCCTCTTCTATTTTATAATCTTTTTTAATTATTATTCAAATGCTATGATTTGCTATGGAAGACTGAAATGAAAGATACCTGCAAAAAAATTAATTTATGCTAATTCCCTTTATCTTCCGTGTTATTAAATTGGATAGTTTGAAACCATTGAAATACCATAAATAAAACTTGAACTGTGCTCAGGTGATGGGTTGGCACCCCACACAGGTTCTCCCCTGCCTTGTGCCCCGAGTTCCCTGGGATAGGCTTTAGGTTCCCCTGCAACACCATGTAGGATAAGTGGCACAGAAATTGTATGGATGGAAGACATTCGGGTCTATTGGTTATCATCTAGCCATGAAATAAGACCAAATTTGGTTCTAGTGGTATTTAATACTTATTTGTGGCCAAATGTAGCACAATGAACTTTTTTAGATTATTACTTTTCTAATCTGCTCTCTGATTTGATTATGCTCATGAAACACTTTATGCTCATGAATCACTTTACCATGTTTATTTTTATTTCATAATGATAAAAAAAACCCTTTACTCATCCATACCACAGTTTCTATACTTAGTATTTGTTAAGAATATACATGTTAGTCTCCCACAGCTCTTGTTTCTCTCTCCAGCAACATTTTTACAGATAGCTGATGCATGTCAGCTTTCTGAGTCAGTGATTATATCAATGGACAGTTAACATCTCACACATTTCTGAACCAGTTTGTAAATTGAGTTAAACATTGGTATAACATTAGCTATTCATGTTCCCCAAATTACCAGACAGATGTTTACTGTTTAGCTTTGTAAACTTTACATTGTGTTTAACATAATGCTCCATACTTGTAGAAGTGTTGAATCCAATTCCACAATTTCTTCCGGATTGTTGACACCTTCTGTGTTACTCTCAAGAAAATAAACCACAATGTATTGTTAAATATTTTGTAAAGAATCAAGACATTCAAGCTTATAATTTAGTGTTGACACTGACCTGTGATAAAAGCTAATGTCCTATAAAAATATTAAAAAGAAAACTACATTTGAGCTTTACACTGACATTCCCTCACTGAGTATCTGTTTGAATTCATAATGATCACACTTTCTAAACACAGTCTTTTCAGCTCATCTGATCTCTTCAGTCTTTCATGTCAAGTTTATGATTAACGTAAGGCCATTCAATGGTTATATGCTATATACGCTAAGTGCTCTCATTTGTTGTGCAGTGAGCTCAAAAAGATAAACTATATGTGCAAAGCATTAATAACTGCTGTTTGTAAATTTTTGTACAAATGTTTTTGGTAAGAAATTAGAAATGCATTATGTAAATTGCATATAGCTTTTTACAACCACGTTTTTAATGCAGTATGCAATATATTGCAAGATTTTAAAAAAATAAAAAATTCTGACCACTTAATTTGACATGACTAAAGTTTATCCTGCATTATTTTGAACAAAAAATGATTAACACTCATTAGATGTGAATGTTGATCAAGTGAGTGCTGTGGTCAGGATGCTTACACCACTGACGACAACGTGCTTCATTAGAAGTCCTACATTTTTTGAAAAATTAGTATTGATAATGAAAATATGTAGTATTGATTGTTAAATAATATTCTGGGATACCCTAGTGATGTATCTGTATTTGTTATCCTACAGGAAAATTCAATATATGAATTTAGATTCACCACAATTATTACACCAGAGTAAAACCATTATCCATTTTCTCTCTCTTATTTTGTTGTTCTCTCTCATGCATATCCATCTTTTCTTTATATACTATTTTTATTCTGCTCTGATTCTGAAAACAGCCTTGCCATAATGACCGTCAGTGCTATATGACCTTATATGAGTCTATACATGTAAACAGAGCTAAATGTGAGTTGGTGAAGTTGCCCTAAGCAGCCATTTATAAGTTGGTACTTGCCAAACGTGCACTTTGATAGTATACTGCAAAAAATACCTGCAGTCAAATAAACAAAGTACTTACAGACACTACTTCCTTTGAAATGTTGGTTTATTTTCTTATTTTGCCAATGTCATACATTTTCTCCACCAAAATAGAACTGAATAGGGACAGTGACATAGACAGCATTGTCTCACTTCTCCTTCTTCCTTCCATGCCCACATTCTTGTTTTCTTCAACAATTTTAGGATACCTGTCATATACTGTATGTTGAAGATGCTTGGGCTGAGGAGGTGCAACAGCTACAGTCTTCACAGGCATATGACAGGATATTGATAAACACACTTACAAATGATCTTCATGAGGTGAGCAGTGGTCTCAGAAGGATCAAAACCAGTTCATTATATCTGCAAAAATAGAGTAGCCCTTTTCATTCAGAAAACATACTTCAGCTCAAAGTTTCAAAGTAAAAGTGAAAACTGCATTTTTGTCCATTGCCTCAAACACAGGCTCACTTCTTTGGGGGAAGAAAAGTGCTGAGAAATTGCCACTCCTGGCAAACATGGCACTACCTCACTGTGCATTCCAGCTACCAGCAGGTCTTCTTAGTGGCTAATTCTGAGAGGTGTTATTGCAAAATAAACACCTCCATGGAATGCATGTACCACAGAGATAGGAGAGGTGGCCAATGTTGAAAATTCCTACCAGTGGCTTGTAAAGGTAGGAGTAATGAGTTACTAGGTCAATCAAAACATGACTGTTATATCATGCAAGTACCAAGGTGTAGATTGTACAAAAAAGCCCTGAGGCACACTAATAAGAATAACAAAAAAACAAAGAACCAACCAAACTTAGTAATTATTAGATGTGGCAATCCCAAGAATATGAAAGTCACTATAAATAATAGGAACTAAAGAAAATGTGGACGGTTAAGGCCAAAGTTGTTCCTTTACAGAAAGTAGCACTTTCTGTAGCTCCGATGTCTAAGCTCTGTGAAGGGGTCATCTACTGGTGGACCAAAGTCTGGATAGAGACCCAGAAAAGCATATATGATAGATGTATGTAGTTTTTTTTAAACATGAACCAGTTTAGCTTCTGTAGCAGAACTTCTGTTGAGGCTTATCCAATCTCATGCATTTATGTAAATGATTTAGCTGACGATAGCTCATCAGACCAGAGACTAGCTACAGGGCTAGACATACTAGCTCAGAAAGGGAAGTTTTTAGAGACTTTAACAGATTTTTTTAAAGATTATTTTTCTCTTTTTTTTAATTACCCTTCTTTTCTAATCACTAGTGTTAATGATAAAAAGGTAACTGTTGTCGTCAATCAGTCATGTTAATTGGTTATTACAGACCTTTGAAAGCAAGGTAACTGATATACCCTGACATTTCTGAAACTTTATTTGAATACCCATGCTGTGTCTTAGAAAAATGAAAATGTGAGATTTAACAGGTTGAAAATCCACATTAAATAAGTGATTAAAGAGCCAGCAGTTCTACCAGAATGGCTTATGTGAAGACAAAAAAAGCTTGTGGTGCATGAGTGGAGGCTATAATTGACAAACAGAACTTAAATGCAAGGGTTTTCCAAATGAAAGCATAAAGAGATCTTAGGAGAGGTTTGGACCTTTTCCCAGTCTCTAAATGTTCCCCTTTTTCATAGGCGGCCAAGTGCTTACCTTCCTTTTTAACATATAAAGTGTGCTTGTGGGCATATTTGTGAGATTTATTTTGAAAAAAATAATTCATGATAAACTAATCATATTAGATAAGGGACACTCGTTTATCAGGTCACATCATGCTCAGTCATCTCCAACATTAATGTTTTAAAGTATCCGTGTTGCTCTGAAATGTTTTTTGATAAAATATGAATAGTGGCTGAAGGCATGAATTAAGGTTAAACATGATTGAAAACAAAAAGGTTGTGTAGCATGAGGCAGAGTTAAGTGACACATTGTTGGTGAGAGATAAGAAATTGGAGTGGATGTCTGCAGTGTTGTTTAAATGCCATGGGCCACTCATTATCAGACTGTAGTGCTTTTGGGAGGCTATAGAAATATAACTTCATCTTAACCCTAATTTCTGTTTTTACTCTTCTTTTGAAGCATCTCTTGCCCTTGTATCACATTCCTTCTCCTAGATATACAGAGTTATGAGTTGAAAAATACTGTTTGGTCCAATAAACCATGGCACACGTGTTAAATAGTATGTCCAGCTTTTCATCAGTAGATTGCAGGTATGAATCCTGACAATGCAGCACTCACCCATGGCCAGAAACCAAGAGAGAAAATTGGCTGTGCTCTTTGGGTGGGAGGTATTGTATACCCTTTCCTTCCTGTCAGTCACAATGACACTAGCCAATTGTGGGCATCATGTATGCAGAAGATGGCACATCGTGCTTTCCTCCGTGTACGCTGCCCAGTGATGCATCATGAGCTTGTCTATTGGAGGAAACTCTTGTGTAATAGTTTGAATTGACAGGTGACCAAATTAGTGATATAATGGGGTTTTAAAAAGTACAGTATGTTCAGCTTTTTTTGTTAGTTTTGTTCAAACTAGCTAAGCTCAGCAAAGTACTAAAATAGGATAGCACAGAAAAACTGATTCTGAGATTGGGTTACTGTCTCACATTTTCTCTGTGTAAGTTTCCACCAGGTTCTCCATTTTCCATTCAACTTCCAAAAACATGCTGCTCGGTGGATTAGCTAGTCTAGATTGGCCCTGAGTGTGAATGAGTGCGGTATAGTGTCCTGTGGTGGACTGGCATTCCATCCAGGGTGTATTCCTACTACATGTCCGGTGTTTCCATGATAGGCTCTGTATCCCCATGACCTTGACCAGGATAAAGTTGTTACTGAAGATGAATGAATGTATGAATGTAAAAAACCCTAAAGTTGGGCATGGAGAAGGTGGAAACCATCTGAACATAACCATAAAGTTTAATCTAAAACAGAACGTAAACACATAAGACACAAATGTGACACAAATGTGACACAAAGTGCACGTGCGTCTCTCTCCCCCTCTCTGGCGCTTCCAGCCGTTCCCTTATCTCTTTCTCCCACTGATTAGCCAAATCCGTGCCAGGTGTGCATCCTCACAGCCTGGCCACTCCCTTCTCATCGTCACACTCCTCCGCTGCCAGATTCAGGCCCCCAGCATGACGCTCCCAACCTTTCAGGAGGGAGATGACACTGGACTTCAGAGCGGACGGCTGAGGATCTTCCCCTTTTCAGGGGGACTGCAGTCACTTCTCCACTTCCCCAGGTGGACAACAATGGGTCCTCCATCCCCTGGCGACCAGCAACCGCTCCTCCCCTTTCAGGCAGATGGCAGCAGTTCCTCCACATCCCAGCAGATGGCAGTGACTCCTCCTCCCTCCTCGGAAACTGCTCCAGCATCACCACCTCCTCGGCGTTTCGATATTCCTACAGTGGAGAGCTCTCCGACAGTGCCGGGCAAGGAGGAGGCAGGAACTGGCTGAACATAAACTAAGTTTATTCTTAAACAGAACGTAAATGCATGTGCATCTCTCCCTCCCTCCCTGGTGCTTCCAGCCACTCCTTTATCTCTCTCTCCCCGTGATTAGGCATATCAGTGCCTCCTCCTCGTCACAATGAATGAAGAGTAGTTCATGACTTGGATTGATGAGGAGGACAACTTGCTGAGACACAGGCTCCTGTGATGTGTTGTGTAAATGGATGGTGGCTCATTTTCGGCTTCTGTTTGAAAGGTTGTGAGATCAAATCCCAATACCACCACCTCTTGGGTCCTTGAGCAAGACCCTTAACCCTCAACTGCCCTGTTGTATCATGTCTCAATTGTAAGTTCCATTTAGTCAAATGAGGAAAACAGAAATGGTTTAGATACTCAGTCTAACATGGTATTCCTTTTGCAGGATGACTCACAATAAATGTTTGCATGTAACAAGTCATGTTGTGTCTGTTAATCATGCACCTTACATAGCTCAACTGCTAAAGGTTGAGTATAACCCATGGGTAAGACTTTCAACACACAGTCACTTGGAGTTCATGACACACTCCTACTGAAATGACCAGTTCAAAGTCAACTGCAGGAGTAATAATCTAAAAAATAATTTACTCTAGTGTAAATACTTTGTATTTACATTGCAGACATGTTAGCTGCTCTAATGAGCTGTGAGATTATGCCACTTTCAAATGGCCCTCCTGTGCTCTTTCTCTCTAGATTTTAGGATTGTATCATAAAGCACAATATTAGGAATTGTCATTGTCTATGATTGTCCATCTTTCTTTTTCACAGTTTGCACATGTGTGCGCGCAAGTGTGTTTGGGGTGGATTTGGGACTGAATGCTAGCAGTAGTCTGCAGGTTAAAACACAATCATACTGTATACAGTATATTCTCATTTTTTAGCAACAGCACCTTGGTGAAAGTGTAAGCTAAAGTATATGTATCATTATTACTATGGCACTGAATGTGCATGGTAATCTGCCCAAAGTGGAAAAGAGATTATGTTGAGAGAAAGATTTCACAATTTACAAAGTGAAAATTGTTAGGCATCTCTGGAGGTTAGTGACAGTCTAGTCTAATCTAGTCTCCTGCAGTCTTAGATGCAGAATGGATGAAGAGGGCTAATTATACATCACTGTGAGTGGGACGTCATCACGGCAGCATGGGAAGCCTTCCAAAAGTGCTGTTCCCCTGCAGACACACACACACACACACACCTGACGTCATGGCCTGGTTGTAGTAAGCAATTTTCGAGCAGCGGGATATACACCATTGGCCCTTTGTTTGTAGTTGAATTCTTTTTTGTTACATACTTTGGATGTTGTAGAGGTTTTTCCTCGTATATCGTCTTCTTGATTTTTTTAGGAATAAAAAATAGTGGGATGTTTTCACTGTTTTCTCCTATGTATAAGGCATAAATCTGACTTAAGGCCAACTTGTTTGTTTCTAAATAAACTGAGTTCATTAAATGTAGACCTATTTAAATGTTTTAATATAATTATGGGTGAAGTTGCAGTACAAATATAACAGGGTACATTTCATAAGACAGAATGAATGTGGTACAGTCATGCTTATTAACATGATCCTTGTTTGTCTGAATTTTTTTGTTGTACCCCATGAACTCCTCACATCTAAAAAAAAATATGACATGCAATGCTGTGTGCAATTTTGGGCAGACTAAAAATAAAATAAAAAAACACTGTATTTTTTTACGATTACGTAATTTGTGTATTAACATAACATCTCCTGCTATATGGTAGGCTATAAAAATAAAAAATATAGCAATTAATATAGCAACTGTTATTATTATTACACATGTATACAAAACTTTGTACTTTGTATTTGTCATAGTGCACACTCATCAGAAACATTAACATGGCATGCGATGTGACACCAAACTACCACCGCGGTGATACGGTTGTCATGGCCACTGTCACAGCACTAGTCGAGGGAAGCCAGTAGTAGAAGCCTTAAGAAGTCCTTGATCAACTAAAACAGGTGTGCTAGATTTTGGTTTGAGATGAAACCTGTAGGAAGGTACATCTCAAAGAAGTGGGTAGGTGACCACTACTCTATATATTCTCCACCAACAAAAATTATCTTCCAATATGCTGTTTCAGCTGATGAATAATTTAATCTCTTAAACATATTGAGCATTGCCCATTTCGTGTGTAAAGTTTCTGCTTTTCACAACATATGAATAGACATGTTGTGCAAGCAATTTGTCCTCTACAAACACAGTCAGGCTTGCAAGTCGTGGTAATTTCAAAACGTTGAAAGTCTCTGTATTCTCAGTAGCCTAAAGAATTTACTGCCTAAATCAATTTGCAGTTTCTAAATACCTGCATTACCATAACGCAGGCAATTAACTTGCAAGCCTGATTGTGATTCAAACAGTGTATTACTAAAGGTGTGCTTAGTTAAATCACATGGGTGCAGAAAAATTATAATAAAAATAACATGCAGAGCATTCAAGTGAAAGTATGATACAGTGCTATGCAATGTATGCTGTGCCAAAACATTGCTGAAAATAAGTTGCATCTTTTTCTGACAAATCTCTTAATGGGCTCAACATGTTTTTCTCTGCTGCAACTATTTACATGTATAAGTTATTTAATTAGATTTAGAGATAAATTTAATAAGAAACAGTTAGATAGAACCTTTGTCTAAGGTCCTGTCTTTGCTTGGACATTGTTCTTTCTAATTCTCTCAGAATTATAATAATGTAAATTTGAAGTAAGCTTTGTTGAGCTGTAAATGTAAACTTCAGTACCTTTCCTAGCTAGAATATCAAAACATTGATGTCACATATCTCAAACAGTTTTTCACTTGGGTTGAACCTTATAATTTTAAGGTCATGATCTGAGTTATCTTTGAGTCCAAAAGATTGCCTTTTATCGATGATATAATAGAAAACCTGCTCTAATAGCAAATCACTAAATGTTTGTATACATTTCACTATAAAGAGGTAGTAGAAAAGTGTGTTAATAATTGTGTGGTTCTGCACAAGCCATTTATTAATTGACTTAATGCCAACAAAATGTGAGCACAATAAGTAGACAACTCACTCATTATTGATTATCACAAGAGCACTACCAGCAGATTGGACATGAAGTCACCACATGGACATTTTGTAGTCACTAATGAATGTCTGCGCTACACACATAGATTTCATCTAATTTTGACACATCATGAATCCAAGACGGGCGCACAGTGGCTTAGTGGTTAGTATGTTCGCCTCACACCCCAGGGTCCGGGGTTTGATTCCTGCGGTTCCATGTGTGTGCGGAGTTTGCATGTGTTCACTCGCACACTGAGGAGATAAGGAGAACCATGTGGTCTTCTGAGATAATTTGGAATGACACAGTTCGTGCGGACTTACTGATGTAAGATGTGTTTTGGACTAAATATTTGTACATAATTGGATTGGTTGGACCTTTGGCAGCGTAACAAGACTGTTTTTGTTGGTATGTTATAGTTCAGTGGACTGCTGTGATGCTTCAGTCGTGAGTTGCCTATGTTTGGTGTTTGTTTGTATGCTGGTGGTCTGACAAAGATGTTGATTGTAGTTGTTTTTTGACTGTATGTTTAAATGGTTCATATCATTTGAATCACAAGATTCTTAGCTTTCCAACTGTATATTGCATTTACTACGTATAGCTGTGTAAATGTCAAAGTTCTGCTAATAACTATATA